>JZKD02S1677037.1:158844-173101 GCA_000966675.3 Picea glauca | reverse complement strand
GGAATTTCAGCAAGTACATTTTAGGGCTGAAGTGCGCACCTCTCTTGGGCGCTAGTTTCAAGGTGGTAGAGCACCCTCTTGTGTGCATTAGGGTTTTATGGTTGGAAGATCTTCTCTTGAGAATATAGCAAAGGATTGTTGGGTTTTCTTCCCTTGAGTAGAAGGGTTTCCCAGGATATTTCTTATGTTCTTGTGCATGGCATTTCTTCTTGTGATCTTGGTTATTGCAACACTTGTGTATGGTGTAGTTGCATTTGTTTATGGTTCAAGCACATGCTAAATGACATAAGCCTTATGCTTGAGCCTAGCATAGTGAAATTCAACACTAAGTAAAGCAAAGCCTTGAAAATGATAGGGAGACCTATATAGGTTCTCCAAATAAAAAGAGAGAAAAATATTCCTCCTGACATATTGCCTAAAGCCCAAAGAGGTTGGATCCATTGGTGAGGCACGAGGAGTTTTTTACCATCAATGTTCTAAAATTTAACCAATCCATAATCGAAACCAATCAATTCACCCCTTAGGAAATGCTAAATTGGCTTGTGAACTGATTTGATGTGTTCAAAGCCTTAGTTTTTATTTATATATATTTTTTAAATTAATATTTTAAGTATTTTTTAGTCAACGGGTCCGTAGATCGAGTCATTGGTTGATTCTGATTTGAGTTTGATCCAATCCTATTCTGGTTTAAACCTTAGGCAATTCTAATTCTAATTATGAATTTCAAAACATTATTCACGAATGACCAAAATTAAATTTTCACGAGGGTTCCCAACCCTTAAGGTTGTAAGGGGCTACCATAGGTAGTGGTGGAACATCTGGTTGCACCCAAAGGGATCATTTAAAAAAATTAATTTGGTGATCTATGCACTCATAAGTGGATCAAATCACATGCTCGTCATCCTTATGTTAGGACACTAACCATTATGACATTGTGATGGCCACAATTTTTTATGATGTCATAATTGATTTGAGTAAAAGGTGAAATGACCACTATCTATACTCACAACAAGGGTTTCTTCTATAGTGTCCATGAGAAGTGATTGCATTAATGATAAAGAACAACATTGGCATGCAAAGTTATCATCAATGGTGGAGCACTTAGACATGTTCTACATGTAGATTAATCGACAAGATCTAGAAAGCTTTAAGCATAATGACCACTTCATTGAGCATTGATAACCTCTTAGGTTTGGGGAAATCAAGTGTGGGGGGCAATGATTCGCGATGGAAATGGATCGGGATCCACAACAAGAGAGTGATATTTTAAGGAGAATGGCAACCCAATCTTTGAAGCAAGTCGAATCCTCTTCTAGTTGCCTCGTAAAAAAATGCAAAATCCCTAAATTGAGCATCACATACACACTACTTTGAAGGCAAAAGTGATTGTGTTTGCAAACCACATCATGATTGTAAAGTTTATGGTTATGGCCCAACCTCAAAACCTTGGACTCCTAGATTCAAAATCAGTGAGTTCCTTGCATAAAAGGAGGTATGTGGATCTATTGTTATAGCAAAGGAGATTTTTCCTTTCCTTTCCAGCATAAAGAGGACAACGATTAAAACATCCATCATTGCCCATGGTTTTGGGGCACTGGAAGACTATATCTAAACATATGGTCTCTTGAGTTTGATCTACAAGAGGAAACCCCATTCGTCACCCTCCTCCTAATAAGGTTGCCCCACTTGCCCCTTAGCCTATGGGATGTTAAGACTCTTGAAGATATAGGGAATAGGTTGGGAATATTTGTTGATAAAGCATAGCAAACATAGGGGTTGTACACTTGAACTCAAATTTATGTTGGAGTAAGCCTCAAGGAAGGCATATTGGAAGCAATAGAACGATGGATCAATAAATGGACTTGTGTGGCCACTAGATTATGAACAACTCTCATTTAAATGCAACAATTGTCATGAATACAACCATTCATCAAACATTGCTTGAAGAAGTCAATCTCTCCAAACCTGACAAAGGAAGAAGACTTTCAAATATTTTCTAGAAGAACGAGCAAAAGGCAAAGGCAACGCTTAGCTACACCTCAATCAAAAAATGAAGGAATAGTAGGTCCTAGCCAAAATAGATTTGCATCCTTGGAATATGAATGAGAGGAAGAAGCCATTAACAAAGGAACAAAATCACTTATTTCTATGGAGAAAGAGGAAAACGTGGTGAAGAAGAGACAATGGACGAAACCATTGGAAGAAATATCAACACAACACAAGGATCCATGAGAAGCCACTCAAATGCAACCTAAGTAGAAACAAAATCCTATCCAAGATACAACATAGGAGCATTCATGACCAATTGATCTATCAATTATGATGATGACTATAGAAGAATCATCCATCCCACGGGTGATCTCCACATAAAAAAGGCAATGAACCTCAATAATGCTGACAAAGCAAATGACTCCATCACAATCGATAGATTACTTCACATGAATTCCTCCTGACTTAGAAGCATGTTCTCAAGGTGGATTGAGTATGCCCCTCACATGAGGGTTACGAAATCAAAAAGGGACATTGTGAAGGAAGAAGATGAAAGAATCACAATTATGTTGATTTTTCAATAAGCTAGTCTTAAGCATGAAGTTCATTCCATTTTAGCATTTTACTTAAACCATAAACAATTTGTTGCAGCAACCAAGATCACAAGAAGAAACATCGTGCACAAGTACACAAAAAGTATCATGGGAAACCCTTCTCAACGAGGGAAGAAAACCCAACCAATCATTTGTTATATTCTTCAAGAGAAATACCTCCACCGCCATAAACACCTAGCACACACAAGGGTGCTCACAAACCCTAGAAGACTAGTGCCCAAGAGAGGTGTGCACTTTTCCCAAGAATATGTACTTGTTGAAATTTCCAAACTCGTACAAAAGATATGATTCCTCAATGGGGAATCTACCTTTACTTATATTAGACTTGACCTGTCAACATAAGTGTCTATTGGCACAACAAGGTCGACCTCTCTAACTCACAATATAATTAATAATAACCAGATTAATTATCTTTTACATTGATTATTAATTACATTAAGGTGGGGTCGACCTATACCCTTTACATTACAATTAGGGTTATAGGAAGGTCTGACTCTTGAACAATATAGCAAGGGATCTCATACACCCACTAGTGCTCAACCACTAGGGGCATATCCATAGGGATGTCCATATCTCTATCTCACTGCATTACACAGGAGAACCACTCTCACTAGTGCTCAGCCACTAAGATCACGTTCACATGTGTTCGTCCACATGCACGTCCACTCAACAGATCTTCTTTCCCACTGCATTACACATGAGAGTCATCTGGAGTTCATCATCTCAACTCTTTGCTCATAGGAGGCTAATACATCATCTTCATCTCTGTCTCATGATGTTGCACCCAGCTCTATGAGAATTCACACGTTCACCTTGTGCTCAGCCACAGACACGTCCAACTTTGCAGATCTCCTTTCTCACTGCGTTACACGGGAGAATCATCTGGAGTTCTTCTCAATTCTTTGTAAGGAGGAGGCCATCTCTACATTCCAGCTCTGTCTCAGATAGGAACCACACACCCCTCTCAAGGGTTCTCTCTCATATTTGTGTCTTGGAGAATCTCTCACACAGTTGTAATCATCAACACTCCCTCTCAGCTAGGGAGGCATTCTCCATCAGGCCAGGTCTCGCACAAAAGTACTCGAACTTTGTCTTGGTTGTAGTCATCAACACTCCCTCTCAACTAGAAAGGTATTCTTCACCAAGTCAGTTTGGTGAGGGTGTCTGCAATCTGTTCATGTGTAGGAAGGTACAGCACATGTATTGCTTTCCTCTGCATCATGTCTCTGAAAATGATATTTTATCCCAACATGTTTCGGTCTATCATGAAACACAAGTTTCTCAAAGAGCTTCACACAGCTCTGGTTATAATCATAGAATCCATCTCATGACCAAGTAAATATGTCAGAAGTTTATGAAGTCGCACTGCTTCGCACACTCAATGATATATACTTTGCTTCTGTGGTATTCAAGGCCACAAAGCTTTGTTTCCTGTTGCACCAAGAAACCATGACAACCTTCACAGTAAAACAACAATCGAATGTTCTCTTCCTGTCCACTGTACTCTCTGCTCAATCTGTATCGGTATATCCTGCAAACTCAAGTTCACACTGAAGGAATAACTCAGGCCATATCCAACTGTGCCTCGTATATATCTCAATACATGTTTTGTTGTTGTCCAGTAAGTCTGTCTCGGTTGACTAATGGAATGACTAAGTACATTCACTGCATAGCATGAATCAAGTCTGGTGTTAACTAGATACATCAGTGATCCAATCAGTTGTGGATCAGTCTCATCTGAATCATCATCAATCTTTTTCTTCAAATCCATCATCGTGGATTTGCATTATGTCATACTGAACTTCTTTAATATTCCCACTATATATTTTCCTTGACTCAGGAAAATCTCATCGGTCCTCTGTCATACTTCTTGTCCCAAGAAGTAGTGCATCATACTCAGATCCTTCATCTCGAAATCAAAAGTCAAGGCTTACTTGTATCCAACAACAAGGCTCTCTAAATAAGTCATCAAAATCAGGCTCTCGTCACCAACACTGTAATAATATAAGATTGGATCAACAACACTCTTGCCGAAACCCAAACTCATCAAGAATATATCCATCTGATATAGTTTCCAACTCATGGATGGTAGTACGAATGGAAGTGTATCGGGCTTACTGGATCAAGTGTCTCATCATAGACAACTCCCTCTGTTTGTGAGAATCCTCTAGCTATAGATCTCGCTTTGTATTTCTCGACACTTCCATCAGCTGCATGTTTGATCTTATAGATCCACTTGGAAGTCACCACATACTTCCCTTCCAGTCTCTGAACAATATCTTATACATCATTCTTTAAGATATACTGGTATTCTTCTGTTATGGCATCTTGCCATACTTGTTCTCATGTTGCTTCTCCAAGACAAGGAGGCTCAGAATCAATGAAGTGGCTCGTGACTGAAGGATAGCTCGAAAATCTCTTTTGTTTTCTCAGGATGTGCCTTGAGAGGCTTGTATGTTTCTCTGCCTCCTGCAGAGTGAGCCTAGGCAGGCCTTTTATGCCCTACTGCAATATCTCTGGACATATCAACTTGAGCAACTGGATTAGCTGGAATAATGTATGTCTCCCTCTGAATTGTTGAAGAGGGAGAAGGTATTGTCTCACTGTCAATCTCCATCTGAGATTCTATGGATCTTTGAAAGGTTATCTCTTCTTCAAGGACAACATCTCTGCTTGTCTCAATCTGTCTCTGACTGAGGATGTCGATCTGGAATGTCTTCGAAGATTCACCTTTATCCCATAAATGTATCATTTCTCCATAAAGGGTCTAGCTTGGACTTCTTCTCTTTGGGTACATGAAAATACACTATGCACCTAAATATCCTGAAGTGTTCAATCTCAGGCTTCACTCTAGTGAAGGCTTCTTCGGGAGTTATGTTTTTCAAAGTCTAGTAAAGACTCTTGTTCTGAACATATAACGTGGCATGCATGTTTCTACCCATAGAATCATAGAAGGATTCTGATCATGCATTGTTGCATTGGTTGCCTCAATGATGGTTCTATTCTTCCTCTTTCTCAAATAGTTTTGACTCCCTCTGAGTGAAGTGACTCCCTTTGAAGGATAAACATCTTCCTTTGTTGTTAACCTATCTGGAACAAAAAAACAAAAAAGAACCAACACATGAATATCTCTTAAAGGAGAATAATGAGTACATCTTTAGAATCAAAACAATTTAAGGATTGTTGTTACAACTACAACACCTACTTGTAATGTAACAAACTTTAGAAATATAGGTTAGATGAATGACAATTACAACAATCAAACTCGGAGTCTTCACTTTCAGTGTGTTGTTCCTATGAATGCACTGATATCCCTCTGGATCCATGATTAGCAAAAAAAAGTTCCTTCCTCCTGCAATTACCCTCATGACAATGATACAAATAATATATATACAAGTGCATACCTGAGAGTGTTGATATGATTTCTCCAGTGGCAATTGGTTGATCTATGTCCTCTGAGATCTTCATGAAGGAGGTAGTCATAGTGTCACCTTTTGTCATCTTGTTATTTTGAAGTTGGCCCTTCAATGTAAGAGCTTGTGTAGATGACCAGCGTCCTTGTCTTGTCGTCATCTTCCTTCCATTCATCAATGGTTGTCTCTGGTAAACCTTTTTGTATCACCCACAATAAGTTTTCCTCTGAAATCTTGTCTTCCAGGAACTTGAAATTGTTTGATCCATCAAACTTATCTTCCATCATATTTTTGGATTCTTCACAAACCCTTGTTAACTGGGCTAGAAAACCTAATGGCTAGGCTAGGATAACAACCTTAGGTTTTGTTGGGCTTATGACTGCCAACAATAAGCCTTGAAAGTCAAAAGAACACATGTAATCTTGAAGGCTTCTTCAAAGAGCTGCAAAAACCCTAAAAACATAAATCTACTGAAATTGCGAAACCCTAGAAACCCTCGGGCCAAATTTTCAAAATGCTTGGAATTTCACTCTGAGAGTCTTAGGAGATGCGCTGGAGAAGGTTGTACTCTCCTATGCCAAAATTTGTCTCAACGTCCAAGTTTTAGGGGCTAAAACACCCAAAAGAAGAGGGTTGAAAGGATTTTTATGGAAACCCTAGGAGGGTTGTACGGTTCTACAAAAGAGGAGAGATCACTGGTAAAAGCTTGTAGCTTGTGCAATGGATTCTTCAAGCCCTATGCTTTGATACCATGTTGATTTTTCAATAAGCTAGATTTAAGCATGAATTTCATTCCATTTTAACATTTTACTTAAACCATAAACAATTTGTTGCAGCAACCAAGATCACAAGAAGAAACACCATGCACAAGTACACAAGAAGTATCATGGGAAACCCCTTCTCAACAAGGGAAGAAAACCCAACCAATCCTTGGCTATATTCTTCAAGAGAAAGACCTCCACCACCATAAACACCTAGCACACAAAAGGGTGCTCGCAAGCCCTAGAAGACTAACGCCCAAGAGAGGTGTGCACTTTTCCCAAAAAGATGTACTTGCTGAAATTTTCAAACTCACACAAAAGATATGATTCATCAATGGGGAATCTACCTTTATTTATATTAGCCTTGACCTGTCAACATAAGTGTCTATTGGCACCATAAGGCTGACCTCTCTAACTCACAATATAATTAATAATAACCAGATTAATTATCTTTTACATTAATTATTAATTACATTAAAGTGAGGCCGACCTGTACCCTTTACATTACAATTAGGGTTACAAGTGGGTCTGACTCTTGAACAATATAGCAAGGGATCTCATACACCCACTAGTGTTCAACCACTAGGGGCACATCCATAGGGATGTCCATATCTCTATCTCACTGCATTACACAAGAGAACCACTCTCACTAGTACTCAACCACTAGGATCACGTTCACATGTGCTCGTCCACAGGCACGTCCACTCAATAGTTCTTCTTTCCCACTGCATTACACATGATAGTCATCTAGAGTTCATCATCTCAACTCTTTACTCAGAGGAGGCTAATACATCATCTTCATCTCTATCTCATGACAATGCACCCAGCTCTATGAGAATTCACACGTTCACCTTGTGCTCAGCCACAGGCATGTCCAACTCTGCAGATCTCCTTTCTCACTGTGTTACACAGGAGAATCATCTGAAGTTCTTCTCAACTCTCTGTAAGGAGGAGGTCATCTCTACATTCTAGCTTTGTCTCAAATAGGAACCACACACCCCTCTCAGGGGCTCTCTCTCAAGTTTATGTCCTAGAGAATGTCTCATGCAGCTATGATCATCAACAAATTATGGGTTCACAATCCATATTGAGTTTGTCATTCCTTAAACATTGAAAATGATTTAAGGCTACTCCAAACCTGATTTGAAATACATGTCTTTTGTATCTTCTTAGGCAAACAATTTGTAAGTCAATACTCTTATAGCTTTGGTAGAGAGAATGTTTGCTAGTAGGAAAAGTGAGTTGATTTGTGGTTTCCCTGATGGCATATAGTTACCACCCACCTTGAACTTAGAATTTTGAAATCCTTTTGGATCTTATATTTCAAATGTATGGGTAAAGTCGAAGTAGTTTTTAATTTAATATAAACTAACCATTATTTCTAAAAAAACATATTACCTAAAACATGAGTGATGAAATCATTTTCMAGTTTGTAACAAAATACTRACATGCCATGAATAAATCARTMTACACATGTTAAATTTGATGCTTTCACCTAATAATATATATTTGCATTTCCATGGACATTGTGAAATCAACATGATAACTAAAAAATAAACATGAATAAATCAATCTACACATGTTAAATTTGATGCTTTCACCTAATAATATATATTTGCATTTCCATGAACATTGTGAAATCAACATGATAACTAAAAAATAAACATGAATAAATCAATCTACACATGTTAAATTTGATGCTTTCACCTAATAAWATATATTTGCATTTCCATGRACATTGTGAAATCAACATGATAACTAAAAAATAAACAATATATAGACATTGAAGAATAATCAATTTTTATTCATGATTTGGATACAACATTCTCTTGTTAACTTACAACAATTTAGTCATCATTTAATTTTCCATAAGCTTTCACATGATCTAAAATTTTATCATACCATTTTATAATTTGCATATTGTCTTCAAAACAATATATGAACATAAAAGTTATTCCAATACATTAAAAAATAGAATTTAATTGATTAAATGTACAAAATTAACATCATATAAGCTTTGTATATGGACTTAAGAAAATTGAACCTTTTATGGTTTGGAACATATGTTTTAAAAGTCTATTCAAAATTTAACCTTTCATAGTTTGGAACATATGTTTTAAAAATCTACCCAATTTTAAGGTAGAAAGAAAAATGGGATTTTTTAAAATTCCAAAATCTTGCCCAAACCTCTAAAATGTATATTTAAAAAAAATCATAATGTGCAATAATATATATTAGTACGTGAAATATTATTATTAAAAAGAAATGCATAATAATATATATTTATATTTATTTCTTATAAAAGTATCCACAAAGATTCATTATCTATTTTATTTTTTTACAAAGTATCCACTTATATCAAAGATTTGTTATCTATTTTTTTTTTTTTTTTATTAAGTCAAAGTTAACAAATGTAGTGTCATTAAAAATATAGAATATATAATTTTTTCACAATCAAATGTATTTTTTAACTAACTATGGCCCTATCTAAGTAGTAGATATCTTTACAAATGAGGCAATTACATAGGGATAAAGATACCAAAAGTATATGGCCCTATCTAAGTAGTAGATATCTTTACAAATGAGGCAATTACATAGGGATAAAGATATCAAAAGTATAAATTGTTAATTGAAAGAAGAAGCTAGTTGTAGGGTTTAAGTATTTGATACCAAAGAAAAGAAGGTAGTTGGAGTGTTGAATATTTTATACTAAAAACTAAGAGAAGAAGGTAGTTCAAGGGTTGAATATTTTCCGAAAGGAAGGAGAGGATTGCCACCCAGACTACTAATTTCATTATATGGCCATTATGGCAAAGGTTGTGGATGCAAGCTTAATCAAGAGATTTAATGGCAGAAGCATTCCAGGTTAGAGTAATGGAGTCGTTGCATCATAGAAGAAGCAGTGGTGGTATTACTTACCAAACTTGTTTCTCCCCAAGCAAAGTTGTTGAAAAGTTATAGAGGAGCAAGGCAAAATATAAGGGTGATAAGAAGGAAGTTACATAATCAAACAATGGAGAAAGTCACTTTTGCTTAAGCAAGAGGGTGTGCAATAGAGCTGCCCTATGGCCTCATACAAGGAGGCCATGGAAGCAAGGGCAAAGTCAAGTTGCCAAGCCTCCGAGCAATGGCGGAGAATAGGGCTCATGGAGTTAAAGGTGAACCAAAAAATAGACCCCACCAAGGACACCTAGTTCAAAAGGACAAAAGAGCTGACGAAAGAGCTAAGGTGAGTCATAGGAGGACATGGAGGGAGGATTATCTAGAACCCCATTTACTCTAGGCCAAGGAGGAATGCTTTTATTCTTGCAGCTAAATTGAAGAAGGAAGTCCACAAAGCAGTAGCATAGCATGGGGTGAGAGTGCTAGAGAGGGATCAGTGGATGGAACGTGCATAGGAAGATCAAGGAAATAGAAGTGTAACTTGTAGAGTTGGGCAATTGGATGAGGTTGCTATTGTTGAATTATATAGCTTTGGAAGCTATTTTCCCTATTGTAACTAACCATGTAATTGAAGTTTTGATATAGTGTTAACTTTATGTCAGTATCAAACACGTGACAAGTGTCAACCTTATGCCAAGACAACCATATGCCATGTGTCAACCTCATAGCACCTCTAAGAGGGATGCTTAGGACAGTTGTAGTGGCCATCTTAGGGAGGTTGCTTAAGAGGGCTGCTTAGGGCGGTTGGAGTGGTCAACTTAGGGGGGCTGCTTAAGGTGGTGGTATGACAGTTGTTATACCCCTGTCATACAATTTTAAAACAACAATTTAGGGCAGCCCCTAGAAGAGACAAAGGAACCTTTGGGAGCATTAGGAGGTGGCTCTTGGGAGCTTTAAGAGGTGGCTCTTGAGAACATTAGGAGGTGATTCTTGGCAGTCAAAGGAGGGCAGGTATACAACTGTCATACATTCACAGGGGGTTGCTTAAGGCAGCCAAACCAACCTATAAAAAGGGGCTTTCACTTAACATTTGGATACCTTGTTTTGTTGGAGTCTTCTACTGAGGCAAGGCATCTATTTGTTGAAGTATTTTGTTGGTATATGACTGATATCTACTGGAATTTTCTGCTGGTATATGGCTGCTAGTTGTTGGAGTCTTCTGCTGATATATGGCAGCTAGTTGTTGAAGTATACTACTGATACAAACACTCTATTCTTGTTGAAGTCTTCTGTTGTTTCTTGCTGATAAAGACTGCTACAAATACTGTGTTTAAGTTGCCATAAGTCTGCTACAGCAATAAGGAAAGCCAATTATCTTTAGGTGATTTTGTCAAGTTGTTACTGTAAGTGTTAGTTCAGTTATTTGTGAAGTTTGTAAGTGTTGAAACAGAGGTATTGTTTCAGCCCTTTGAGTCCTAGCTAGTTACTCTAAAGTCTTGTACTGGTATTGTACTTTGTTGAAGAATCTAAAGAGAAGTTTTGGTTGGGTTTTCTACCCCAAGAGGGTTTCCCAGGGTATACTTGTGTTCTCTTTGTGATTGTTTCACTTTCAGTGATCCTCATATATGCAGAGATGCATTGGTATGTTGGTTGTATGCAGTAATTTTTTTAAATTTACCTACATGCATCAGTTTTTTCAACAGCTACAGAGGAGAAATTGTACAAGTTGAGGTTGAAGGAGGCCATCAAGGATGTAGCTTAGGAAGCAAAAAGAAACAATTGGGCAACCTAAGAATTCCTCAAGGCAAGGGAGTACATAATTATGGAGAAGCTGAACATTCTTCTTAGTGAATGCTATGCAAAGCAAATATATATCGAAGAATAGGTACCCATGGCACAAAGTAACCAGCCAAGAAATACCAGATATGAATTTCAAGCCAACTCTCTTGCTCAATTTTATGTTCTTGTCCTTCTCCTTGGAATCTCAGTCAGTTCGGTTTATAATCTTTGCAGTTTTGTTTTCAGCCAATATAACAAATAGGTCTAGCACAGCCAGTAGCAATTAGGGGAATTCTGCTCTTATTTTTGTTTTAGTTTGCTGTAAAGGCGTTTGACCTGTTTGCTGAAAGTTATAATGGCCAGAAAGATGAGCCAAACTTCAGTCTACTATCATTGCAGAAAGACTTTATGCTCGGGAAGGAGTTTTTGTGTATCATGCATTTTTCCTACTGTAATATAAAAATCTCTTTCATTTTCGAACAAGAAAAATGTTGTGAATAAAGGGCAGTCTATTTATAGAGCAAATGAAAATGATAATAACACCATACTTCATGTTACAACAATAATCCCTGACAAAGACAATAAACAGCCCATCCAAACTATGTTTGGCAACATGAATCAAAACATGGTTAAAATTGCTCAGCTGATTTTCAAAATTAGTTGAAAGATAAAAAAATCCATACCATATACTAAAACAGTAATGTGGGAGCATCCATGCCTACGCACATGCATACATCCCATTTGTCCAAGGAAACTTGGGCACAAAGGGCCTGCACAGCATAAACCGTTACACGTACGCAAGGCACTAAGATCACCCCAAGGATACACGAACAATTCTTAAAATATTGTATCATCTGAACTACATGGCTTTTGTTTGAGACCTGCAAATGAGCACATCAAATTTGTCTATGCGCTAATATGATATAGAATCTAGACTTTAAAAATGTGTACAAGGATAACAAGAAACTACCAATAAGTACTAAGTACTAGTATTGATCAGGAACGCTGTTTTCTAAACAAAATGCATATATATATATATATATATATATATATATATATATATATACGAGGGGGTAATGAACCATCACATCAAACAAATGAAGCAGACATTGTAGATTACAGTTGGACTCCTTATTTAACACCATGAATAAAATCCCTGAATATTTTAAAAACAAAAAAAAATGGTAATGATATGTGTGGATGACTAGGTTTACTTTTACAAACATGAGAGATMTTTGCTGATGAGACAATCAGAGGCAGCTCAAGCCAATGTTCACTAAAAAAATCAAAATACTAACTTTCATTACAAATTTAAAAAAAAAAAAAAAAATTCTATACTTATTTGTTTTTTAACTTTTTTTATTTTTTATTTTTTTTCTTAGTTTATATATAATTTTAATTTTTTGGTTTTTTTCATCTTTACTTTTTTTATTTTTTCTTTGATTTTTTTTTATTATATAAATTTGTTTTTTATTTTTTTATTTTTTTACCTTTTTTTCATTTCAATTCTTTCATTTTTCTTAATTTTTTTTAGTTTTTAATTTATCAAAAAAAAAATTATATTTTTTTTGCTAAATACTAAAAATTGTGTTATTTAACTACAATGATTTTCTATGTATTGAAGTAAAAGTAAAAAATGTGATCACAAAATTTAAAATATCAAAAAACCACCTAAAATGTGAAGGGGATGCAATAACAGGGTAAAATAAGTGACCCTCAAAAAACTAGAACTTTGTAGAATTTTCGTTAAGTTGGTAACTATGTTGTTTCTTCCATTCAGCGCACTTATGGTACTCCCTTTATTGCCCCATGCAACACAAGAAAATACTCCCTTTATTGCCCCATGCAACACAAGAAGATACTCCCTTCTTTACTCCACAGTAACTCATGAATCCTCTTCCTATCAATGTTCTTCAGTATGGGTAGCAAGAGTCTAAACTAATATATACTTTCAAATTTTAAATCCAATGGAAATTTGGTGCGTGGACATTAATGATCAAGAATCCACAAGGCATGGAGATGACTCTTTACTCAACTTGGTCTCTCTATTGCTACATTGAAGTCTCCTTTACATTATCTTTGTGATTCTACCTTCCTTCCATCACTCTGCACAAAATTCTATTGGTTTCTTTCATGGAAAATAACACTCTAAGATAGTAGTGTTCATGTCTCCCCTAGACTCTCCTACCCCTATTTAACTCTCCTACCCCTATTTAAATTTTCCCTTTTGCATCAGTGATGAAAGGACAAGAGAGAGTCTTATTCAAACTTTCATGAATGTAGGAGGTAGTTAGGTTCTTCAAAACAGATGAAATATTTCTACTCCTCACCTCTTCCACTTTTATATTTCCATTAAACTAAAACTAGGCCTTCTAACTAACCATCATCAACATTAAGAGAGAGGGGGATTATGATAAGTACATATAAATTACAATAACGCAAAGTTATGAGACATAGGTAGCTAGGCTTATAATCATCCCTTTGGACCCCTTTACCATTTCCCCTCTAGTGAACTCATAGCCCTTACATGCTCTTTCTCAGTGAGCGAACATTGGACCATTATTTTAATTATAAAAAAATGCATACACAAACATTTACTAGTCGAGCCTTAGTCTTAAGTTCCACATTCAAGACATTTTCATATATTACATACATGATCATTTATGATTGGGCTCCCATTAATATATCCATCTATACATAATTCAATACATCCAGAGAGTCAAAAGTAGGATATTACAATGCTCACTATGAAACATTCCCTCAACATTCATGGTATAAATAGAGTACCATCTTGATAAATTACTAAACCTAATAAAAA
>JZKD02S1677037.1:139830-155046 GCA_000966675.3 Picea glauca | reverse complement strand
GTTTCCGGTAAAAATCTCTGTGTATTCTGTGTATGAGCCATTGATTAATTTCTATATTGCTTAAAAATCTATATGCATTGCTTTACTTCGCAGGTTTAAAACTTACAATAAACAATATATAAATGAACAATAATCAATTTTTATTTATAATATAAATACAACATTGTCATGTTAACTTACAACAATTTAATCATCATTTAATTTTCCATAAGCCTTCACATGATCTAAAATTTTATCATACGATTTTATAATTGGCATATTGTCTTTCTTCTTACTTATATTTAAACACGATATCTTAACAAAAACTCATCATACTTATATTTAAACACGATATCTTAACAAAAACTCATCACAAACCGTAAGGGAAAAAAAATTAAACATTATTTATTCATTTTGTATCTCATATAAAATAAATAAATAACATATCCAATAATAAATTAAAAGTTATTCTAGTAAATTAAAAAGAGAATTTAATTGATTAAATGTAGAAAATTAACATCATATAGATTTTGTTTCCGAGGTGTAGGATAGGAGTGTGTTGTTAATGCACTCTGTGATGTTAAAGTTATCGGTTCGAAACCTGTGGAGACAAAAAATCCAACCATGTTAAGGGTTGGTGTGGCTCAGACCGGGTGCGATCCCCGGATGATTTTGACGGCTTAAATACCCCTGAGTCGCGATTTCTCAACCACAAGCTAATCCGACAGGTCACAGACAAACTAGCAAACAAAAAAAAACATCATATAAACTTTATATATAAATTTAAGAAAGGATTTCAATTAAATCTATTCATGATTTGTAACATATGTTTTAAAATTCTTTAAAACGTATGTTTTAAAATTCTTTAAACATATGTTTTAAAAGGTAGAAGGAGAGTTGGGATTTTTTTAAGTTCCAAAATCTTGCTCAAACCTTTAAAATGTATATTAAAAAAAATCATAATGTGCAATAATATATATCCTTTAAAATATTATTATTAAAAGAAATGTATAGTGTATAATAATATATATTTATATTTATTTCTTATATAAAATTATTCACTTGCATTAAAGATTCATTATCTATTTTTATAAAGTCAAAGTTTGGGCATGAACAAATGTAGTGTCCTTAAAATATAGAATATATATTTTTTCACAATCAAATGTATTTTCTAACCATGGCTTTCACAATCGAATGTATTTTCTAACCATGGCCCTATCTAAGTAGTAGACATCTTTACGAATGAGGCAATTACATAGGGAGAAAGATATCAAAAGTATAAATTGAAAGAAGAAGGTAGTTGGAGAGTTAAGTATTTGATACCAAAGAGGAGAAGGTAGTTGGAGAGTTAAGTATTTGATACCAAAGAGGAGAAGGTAGTTGGAGAGTTAAGTATTTGATACCAAAGAGGAGAAGGTAGTTGGAGAGTTAAGTATTTGATACCAAAGAGGAGAAGGTAGTTGAAGGGTTGAGTATTTGATATTAAAAACTCAGATTCAGAGAAGAAGGTAGTTCAAGGGTTGAATATTTTCTAAAAGGAAGGAAAGGATTGCCACCAGATCACTAATTTTATTACATGGCCATTATAGCAAAGGTTGTGGATGCAAGTTTAATCAAGAGATTTAATGGCAGAAGCATTCCAGGTTAGAGTAATGGAGTCGTTGCATCATAGGAGAAGTAATGATGGTATTACTTATCAAACTTGTTTCTTCCCAGCAAAGTTGTTGAAAAGTCATAGAGGAGCAAGGCAAAATAAAAAGGTGATGGTATTACTTATCAAACTTGTTTCTTCCCAAGCAAAGTTGTTGAAAAGTCATAGAAGAGCAAGGCAAAATAAAAGGGTGATAGGAAGGAAGTTACATAATCAGACGATGGAGAAAGTCACTTTTGCTTATGCAAGAGGGCTGTCCTATGGCCTCGTACAAGGAGGCCAGGGAAGCAAGGGCAAATTCAAGTTGCCAAACCTCGAAGCAATGGCAGAGAATAGGGCTCGTGGAGTTAAAGGTGAACTAAAAAATAGACCCACCAAGGACACCTAGTTCAAAAGGGCAAAAGAGCTGACGAAAGAGCTAAGGTGAGTCATAGGAGGACATGGGGGGAGGATTATCTAGAACCCCATTTACTCTAGGCCAAGGAGGAATACTTTTATTCTTGCAGCTTTGCAGCTAAATTGAAGAAGGAAGTCCACAAAGCAGTAGCATAACATGGGGTGAGAATGCTAGAAAGGGATCAGTGGATGGAACGTGCATAGGAAGATCAAGGAAATAGAAGTGTTAACTCATAGAATTGGGCAATTGGATGAGGTTGCTACAGAGGAGAAATTGTACAAGTTGAGGTTGAATAAGGCCATCAAGGATGTAGCTTAGGAAGCAAAGAGAAACAATTGGGCAACCTAGGAATTCCTGAAGGCAAGGGAGCACATAATTACGGAGAAGCCTGAACATTCTTCGTAGTGAATGCTATGCAAAGCAAATATATATCGAAGAATAGGTACCCATGGCACAAAGTAACCAGCCAAGCAATACCAGATAAGAATTTCAAGCCAACTCTCTTGCTCAATTTTATGTTCTTGTCCTTCTCCTTGGAATATTAGTCAGTTTGGTTTACAATCTTTGCAATTTTGTTTTCAGCCAATATAACAAATAGGTCTAGCACAGACAGTAGCAATTAGGGAAATTCTGCTCTTATTTTGGTTTAGTTTGCTGTAAAGGCGTTTGGCTTGTTTGCTGAAAGTTATAATGGCCGGAAAGATAAGCCAAACTTCAGTCTACTATCATTGCAGAAAAACTTTATGCTTGAGAAGGAGTTTTTGTGTATCATGCATTTTTCCTACTGTAATATAAAAAAAAATTCATTTTCGAACAAGAAAAATGTTGTGAATAAAGGGCAGTCTATTTATAGAGCAAATGAAAATGATAATAACACCATACTTCATGTTACAACAATAATCCCTGACAAAGACGATCCACAGCCCATCCAAACTATGTTTGGCAACATGAATCAAAACATTGTTAAAATTGCTCAGCTGATTTCAAAATTAGTTGAAAGATAAAAAATCCACACCATATACTAAAACAGTAATGTGGGAGCATCCATGCCTATGCACATGCATACATACCATTTGTCCAAGTAATGTCGGAGCATCCATGCCTACGCACATGCATACATCCCATTTGTCCAAGGTAACTTGGGCACAAAGGGCCTGCACAGCATAAACCGTTACAAGTACGCAAGGCACTAAGATCACCCCAAGGATACACGAACAGATATTAAAATATTGTATCATCTGAACTACATGGCTTGGGTTTGAGACCTGCAAATGAGGACATCAAATTTGTTTATGCGCTCATGTGATATAGAATCTAGATTTTAAAAATGTGTACAAGGATAACAAGAAACTACCAATAAGTACTAGTATTGACCAGGAACGCTGTTTTCTAAACAAAATGCATATATAGATATACGAGGGTAATGAACCATCACATCAAACAAATGAAGCAGACATTGTAGATTACAGTTGGACTCCTTATTTAACACCATGAATACCTTATTTAACACCATGAATAAAATCCCTGAATATTTTAAAAACAAAAAAATGGTAATGATATGTGTGGATGAGTAGGTTTGCTTTTACAAAGATAAGAGATCTTTGCTGATGAGACAAGTAGCCAATCAGAGGCAGCTCAAGCCATGTTAACTAAAAGAGCAAGTTATAAATGAAAGAGTTTACAACAGAAAACATATGGTCCTGTATTAATAACAAATCAATATCCGTTATGTGTCTTTCTCATGTCCAAGTCTGACTATGCATTTAAAGGCAATGGAGAACAGGAAGGAGGGTGAGCTGTACCTTGAATTGAAAAGAATGAAGCAATATTATTGAATCCCTCCTATTTTTAAATCTGCTTCTTAAAAATGGTAACTAGCAGCTGTTAAGACCATAAAATTAGAAGAACACTTTTTGGACTCTTCTTAAGCCAGGCATTCATGTACATCCCTTCAATCTAAAACTCCTTTAAGAAGGTTATATAGCCAAAGAAAAGAAGAACAGTGTACCTCAAAAGTCATATCCAAGCGGCCGACGAACATTGCCAAACAGCGCAAATTTTGTTGACTCAAACACATTCACTGAGTCTCCTTGTTAATAATCAACTTTTCCACTATGGTAAATATCCCGCAGAATTGCGGAGTCAGCGTTCTTATTGACATATTTCTCCAAGAAGCGTTTTTCTGTCAATGAATAAATATGAGGACAAATCAACTCTGTTTTCAACACTTGCACGGACTTCAATGCCTCCATTACTCTGTACCGAGGAATAATCCTCTTCTCCAAACTGTATCCAAACATAGCTGGATACTTAACAAAATAATCCAATGGAAACCCCACAGATTTGACCAGAAAATCCACATGATGCTTCACATTTTCCTCTGAATACCCAAGAATCAACGGCCACCGTCTTAATAATTCCAAAACTTGTTTTTCTGAGAAACAACTGCTCAAACACTGCAATCTTCGTTCTAACTGTTCTTTTCCTGTTCCCAAAATACTATGCATAACAGAAGCAAACATTTTGGATCCCTTCTGACACCCGAGATCCTCGGCCTGTTTAAACGACTCCAAAACCGTTTCCTCTGAAACCGTGAGTAAACGAGGCTGAGTGGCGATTAACTCTGATAATGCTTGACCCTCACCACACAACTTTTGCAAAAGTGAGATTGCGGATTTAAGCTTATCCTCGCTGATATTAAATACCCGTGCATTACTAATAACTAGTTTGGCGATATCCTCTTCCTTCATGAAAGTCCTGAGGCGGCCGAGCTTAGACTGTATGTTTCTTTCGGCGCTGAGAGAGAAGAACAGAGCATTGCTAAGGACCACCCTTCGAATCTGGGCAGGGGTGATCAAACCACAGCCTTTTAACAACTCCAAAACTTCTTTCAAATTCTGGCTCGATTTTGCACAAAGCAATTTCTTGTTATGCCTAAAGGCTTTTGCAATTTCTTCGGGTGTTTAACTGCAGTTGCTGATAAAAAATTCTGTGGCAACCTCCCTGCCTGGTGGAGTTGTGGATGGGGCTGATATTTGGGTGCAAAATTTGGGGAATGTTATATCGGATTTGACAGTAAATTCAAATGCAAGAGGAGGCGTTGCCTTTAATAAGAGAATTGGTTAGTCATCACTCGTTTCCATATCATCCTAATCACCATCTGTGCCTTTAAAAAAGGGACGAAGCGATAAGAAGCAATTACCTGATAATGGATAGACGCAGAGGATGAAGGTCGGAGAAGGCTCCAAAGCTAAACGAAAACATCGAGAGTGTGTGGAAGTAGGGTTTTATTACGATTTTGGGAACCGCTGTGCAACGGCGATTGTGTAGGATTTTCTTAGGGTTTGGTGACTGGGTGGGGTTTGGTCTGGGTTTAGGAACTGCTATGCTATCATCCACACAAACACTATGGTCATATGGATAGGCTTCACTGTGTTTTAAAAGGAAAAAACTTAACCCACGTTAATACTAACTTTTTACAAGTGAAATTAGTTAAGCTGTTTATATCTGCTTGTTAGAGATGTTTTAACATATAACAACTTTTTACCACTGAAATTAGTTAAGTTGTTTATATTTGATTGTTAAAGATGTTTTAACATAGTAATTGTGTTAGTTATATGTACTCTAAAGCTAAAATAATAAAGTAATATAAAATATTTGAAACTTGTAATAATGTATTATTTATGTATAAAAAAAAAATTTCTAGTAAAAAATTAGTTTATTATATTAGTGAAAATATAATATTTTACATCTTTAAGATCTCACAAGAATTCATAGTAAAACTAGTCCAGAGACCATGCTCAAAACAAAACAACTACACACACATCCCAACACGCAGGCTGCAAAAAGAGATATAAAAATAGGGTAAAAAACCTCAACAAAAACCAGAAAAGAAGCTAACACCAGTAGTCGCACGCCCTCAAAGGACCTCAAAGTGTTTTCCAAACACGGCTCACCCCTAAAGGATCTCAAAGTGTAAACCAAAACACTGCACGTCCCCAGTGTGGACCTCAAAGCTCTGGTCCAAAACCTCTTCAAGCCAAGGAGGGAGAGGTCAAAGGATCAGAGAACCGAAGAGAAAATAATAATACTGCTCTCATCGACCTCTAAACAGACAGTCGTAAAGAGGAACATTGCCACCTGCAAGAAGGTCCTCCTCGCACCCATACTTGATGCTCCACCCGAAGACCAGCATCGTCGCCGCCCGAAACCTCCATCGCCACAACTACCGAGACCCTCGAAATGGCCTTTCCCACCCGCCCTGGGAGGGTTTAAACCCCGTGAGCGCCCACCGCCAAGGAGGCCAGGGATGCGGCTAACTAAACCTAGCCGCAAAGCCCGCAAATTCGGAACCCTAAACGACTCTCAAAACCACAGCTCAATCCGTCAAACGCTGCTCAAGCAGCTCAGTGCTCAGGCCACTCAAGCAGCTCTCAAAACCGCAGCTCAGTCCATCAAACACCGCTCAAACAGCTCAGTGCTCAGGCCACTCAGACAGCTCTCGAAACCGCAACTCAATCCTTCAAAATGCCACCTACAACTCATATTTATTTATTTATGTATGAATAACTTAAAAGCAAGAGAAAATGACACTTGTATTTTATGTTTTTAAAAGTTGAAGATAACCATGGAATGAGTAATAAAGCTATTTAATATCCATCACTTAAAAAATTGATTAATAATTTTTAAATACTAAATAACAATTAAATAAAAAATTAACATTCTCATTTTAATAAATTTAAAAGATGCAATAAGACTTTAAGAATGGCATTATGGCTTTCTTTGCTACCAAATCATTGAGAGTACTTTAAACTAATGAATGAACTATATCCCAAAAAAATAATTAAACATATAGCCATCAAAAGTTAAGTTTGCATAGTTTTGGCCCTTCAAAATGGACAGTAGCAAGCAATACACTTGGATAATGTTGGATTGTTGATTATCTTATAGAAAGAAAAATGGGTTGGTGCGTTAGGGACTAGGGGTTTAATGATTTGGTGGTTAAATAGGTTGAATGAATTAGGGAGTTAGTGAACCTTATTTGTAGTTCATTGTAATAGTCAATCATTTAACAAAAAGATGATTTAAGTGATTTGTGTTGATAGCTTGAATGCACCAAAAGGTGTTCATTTGTAAGAGCCACTCACTTAACAAAAATAGGATTTAAGTGATTTATGTTGATATCTTGATTGCGCCAAAAAGTGCCTTTATAGTGTAGTGTGGGAAAAATATGTAATGTTGATATCACCATATGTCAACTTTCAAAACAAAATTATAACTTATAACAAACAAAATTATAATACTTATCAAAAGTAATAATACTATATGTTGATTAAATAGAAATAGAAATATAAATCTCTTTATATAAGAGAGAGATGGTAATTACATATAAAATACGTTATATAAAGAGATAAAATAAAGTATCATAGAGATAATTTGTTTTAATTGTCGAAAAAAAAATATATTATGTAGAAGTCGTTACATAGGCAAGTGTCAATAGTCTCAACAAAAGAACTTATAACATTATAAAAACATAAAAATACCCCATAAAAAAGATGAAGCAATTTGAGGATTAAACAAAAAAGAAAGATTTAGGAATCGAACTTGGACTTTGAAGATTTGGCATTCAACAACGACTCAAAGGAATCATTAAAGTTAAATTACAACTTTCAAAAACAAGTTTGTTAATTCTTTCAATGCACGTGAGCATTGATCTTTTTGAATATTTTGACACTAATCATTTCCCTCTCTTAGCTATAAAGCTGCACACTTTATAATTAACCAAGACAATTCCATGGCAATCGACTCACTGACTGGACAAGAACTCCAAACGATAGACATATTTTTTTATTTTATTTTTTTAACTAAAACGGGTAATTTTATTTGAAAATTGAGGTCGGTTGGGCCAAGGCCAAATCAGCCGTCATTACAAGGGGACAACTTCCCGCTTAACCTAAGTGCATAATTTCCTATTCTTACATAGTTATGAGATGAGGAAGAGACAAAACTACGGGATAGGGATCCACAGGGGGGCTTCGTCATTTTTTATGAGCACTCCTAAAGGCATTAGGCAGCCCATATTCACCTTTGCATTTGCTTCCTTGTTCGATCCATGAAGGATGTGGAAAAAGTGAGGGGAAAATAAATCTTGCAGCACTTGACGAAGCCTTTGTAATGTCTTGTTGATCATTGGATTGTTGAAATGGTCATTCGTATTTAAAATCTTAATCAGGATTTCAGAGTCTCCAAATATTTGTATTTCTTTAATGCCATTTTCGCGCGCTATCTGACAAGCTTTTAGCAGCCTGAGAATTTTAGCCTGATTATTTGTTCTCTTACCAAGACCCCAACTGAAGCTGTCTTTTTGAATTCCATCCGAGGAGTAAATCACTCCACTTGCTCCTACATTCCCTGGGTTTGCCTTGGAGGCTCCATCGAAAAAGATTGAGGTTATGCCTTGCCTCCTCCACCAATCTTGAAAAATTTTGTCTTTGTCTCGCAAACGCCAACCTGGAATTTTAGAGGGGCGAACAATGTTTTTTTTTCTGTCTCGGAAGGTGAAGGTTCCAACCCATTTCTTTTCTTCGGGAAGAAGAGTAATTTCATTCATGACGAAGTGGTTTGCCACTACTTCAAATTTTGCTTTCGCAACCACTGTTGGGGGGGAGGGCGGCATGTTGTTGAAGGTCTGATCGCTTCTGGCCAACCATAGTTTCCAGCAAATGTATTTGGGAATGGCCTGCCAAATTCTTCTCCAGATTGGACTGCTTTGTATCTCTTGAGGGTAGCGCACCTTCCATGAGGAAAATAAGTCAACCACTTAGATCTGTTTTGGAACTGTAGCATTGAGGCCTTGAAGGGAGATCTTCCATACTTCTTGGTCGAATGGATGGTCTACAAATAGATGATCCATCGTTTCAAGAGCATTACAACACATGGGGCATCTATGAGGACCGATGAAGCCTCTTTTTACCAGATTTTCACATGTTAAAACTTTCATGTGCATTAAAACCCAGCAAACGAAATTTACTTTAGGGACGCCAAGTGGGTCCCAGGCCTACTTCCAGAGGGTTGTTGTCTCAATTGGAGCTTGAGGGGATTGCAGAGAGATATAACCTTGGGCTACAGAGAAGAAACCAGATTTTCCCCAACCCCATTTATCCGATGAGAGGAGGTGTACAGGTGCGTAATCCATCAACGTAGCAAGGAGGAGGGATTTTTGTTTTTGCATATGATTTGGGACGCCCGAGAGATCCCAGGTTTGACAGCTTCCTGAATCCTCCCACGCAGAGATGTCTGTGATTTTGTTGATGCCACGTTGAGAGAGCCACTCGTGGATCTCCTTGATATCTTCTGAGTCATTGAGGGGGGCGTTGCCCATAATGTTGTCTTGCCACAACATGGTCTTTTTCCATTCCCTGGGACTTGAAATAGGTGCTTTTGAAAGGGATCTAATCCGCATCTACAGAGGTTCCAGATCGATGTTCCTTTGGAAATGTCTGTTGCCTGGAGGTTTCTCATAGAGGCGCCATTGAGGTATTTTTTCCTTAAGAGATTGCTTACTGAGTATCTGTGATTTGCATACAGATTCCAAATGATTTTTCCTCCCAGTGCTAGGTTTACAAGCTCGGGGTCTCTTACATGTAAGCCACCTTCAACATAGGGGCGTTTGACAGTTTCCCAATTGACCAAGTGATGTTTCTTTTGATTGCCTTTACCTCCACGTCAGAGGAAGTCTCTAATTATCTTTGTGATCTGAGTCATGATCGCCTTTGGGGCCAAAAGGAAGGAGGCCCGGTAGATTGGCAAGGAGGACAGGACTGATTTTATGAGGATGAGTTTCCCATCATTGGTGAGCCACTATTCGCCCTAAGTTGAGATTTTAGCTTTGAATTTGCTTATAATTTTTGCCCACGGAGAAGCTTTGTTGGAGCCCAGAGTTAAGGGGAGTCCTAGATACTTTGTTTTTTCCCAAGAAGCATAGCCCAGGAACCCTTGGTAAAGGGCAATTTGTTGAATTGTTTGGTGTTCTATGTTCCACCCATACACTGCACTTTTCATTTTATTGATGAGAGCTCTAGAGATACTGCAAAAGCTTTAAAGTATTTCATTGAAGTTTTTTGCAATCTTTACGGGGGCTCCACCCAGCATGAGGGAATCGTCTGCAAATAGGGCATGATTGATTGAATCAAGGCCCTTCGTCAGCCTAATGCTTGGGACTGAACCAATCATCTTTTCAACAGTCAACTTCCTGCTTAGAGTATCTGCCATCAAGATGTACATGAAGGAGGAAAGAGGGCAACCTTGCCTTAATCCCCTCGAGGCCTGAAAATATTTTGTCGATCTGCCATTCACTAGAGGGGCTATCCAAGGCTTTTGAGTGCATACTTTTATCAAATTAACAAAGTCAGAGCAAAAACCAAAAGAGAGGAGGACTTTGTAAAGGAAGGAGAGGTTTACCCTGTCGAAAGCATTTGCCATGTCGAGCTTTATCAGCATCCCTTGCTCGTGTCGTTGGTGACTGGAGTGCATGGCTTCTTGGACCTGTATTACATTGTCAAGAATATGTATCCCTTTGACAAAGCCACCTTGCATGGGGGAAATGAGGTTCTTTAGCAGGGGCTTGATTCTATTTGCCAAAATCTTGGAAAAATTTTTGTAAGAGGCGTTGCAAAGCGAGATAGGCCTGAATCTTTCGAAGGAGCTCGGATTAACTTCTTTGGGGATTAAAGCTAGGAAAGTGGAGTTAGTGTTGCCTCCTACTTTAGCTCTTTGATTGAAATATTTAATCATCCTCAACAAATCAGTCTTGATTATATCCCAATATGCTCTGTAAAAATGGATTGAGAATCCATCCGGTCTTGGGGCTTTGTCGGGCTCCATGGACCAGATGACATTGCATATTTCTTCTTTAGAAAATGGCTTCATGAGGGTTGAATTGTCATTCCTGCTTACGAGAGAGGGAATGTGTGAGAGGAAATCTGAGATAACCTCTTCGCAGTCAGAGCCTTCTTCCATGGAAAGTCTCTTTAAGTGTTTTTATGTTGCAGCCTTGAGCTGATCAAAACCTTTGTGAATCAATCCATCTGAGGAGGCAATTGTAGAAATGTGTTTTCGAGAGAGGCGGGCTTTGAACTGCCGATGAAAGAACGAGGTGTTTTGGTCTCCATATTTTAGCCATAAGCTTCTAGACTTAATCCTCCAATACTCTTCTTCATGGCAAAATGCACAGAAAGTTTTGCTTTGAACAACTTGTTCTTTCTCTAAATCTGAGTTGAATATGTCTTCGGTCTCCATTTCAACTTGCAAATCTAATAGCTGTTGAATAGTCTCTTGTCTATGTCTAAGGGGGGTCTTCGTGGGATTTTTAACCCAAGCTTTCAGTGCATGTTTTGTTGCCTTTAATTTTTGCTGCCACACAAAGCTTGGAGACCCTGAAATAGGAGAGGACCAAGTTGAATGGACAGTTTCAAGAAATCCCTTCTTTTCTATCCAAAGAGGGCTAAACCGGAAAGGGATTAGGCCCATATTTTCTTCTTCTTCCAAATTCAAGAGGATAGGTTTGTGATCGGAAGTCAATTTTGGAAGAATCTTGGAAGAGATTATCCTCCTTTCTTGTAGGAACGAACTCTGAATTAAGAATATGTCCAAGCGAGTTGAGATGTGATCAGCCCCAACTCTATTGTTTGTCCAAGTGTAAAGTCATTTCGAAGGCTTGAAATCAAGGTGGTCCCACTGATGAACTAGCTCCTCAACAAAGGGGAGCATTTGGTACCTGTTACTATTGCCTCCTCTCTTTTATTTTGGTTTGAATACTAGGTTTAGATCTCTGGCTAGAATGATGTTCGAAGGGGAGAAAATCTCTAAAAAATCTGCTAACAATTGCCAACAATCTTTCTTCTCAGAGTACTAGACAGGAACATAAAGATTGAAGAGTGAGAGAGAAATCTTACTTGGAATATGTCGAAGTTCAATGAATATCCAATGTTGAGTCTCGAAGGAGATTTCTAAATGAAAATTGTCCTTCGCCCACAAGGTTGCAAGGCCACCTGAAGAGCCCCTTGTGTTGATGGCTTTCCCTGCATTTTCTTCCATTTTTTATTGTTGATTTCTAGAAGGGTGTCCCCTTCAATTTTAGTCTCTTGGAGCAAGAGGATCTCGGGAGGGTCGATTTTCAGAATGTCTTTGACTGCTTCGGCCTTCGAAGGATTCCCCAAGCCTCTGCAATTCCAAGAGACTATACACGTTATTTACTGGGGTTGGAGTGGGAAGGACCTCCCTTTGGGGGCCTTGTTCTAGTATTCCTTCTGATGGACATTTCAATGGTGGATTGGCTTCCTTGTATTTTTTGCCTCTCCACTTCTTCTTCTCTTGCTTCTTTATGAGATTTTCTCCTTGCTCTTTTTGAGGGTCTCTCGAAAGACTCATCCTTCGAAGATCTGGAGATTTCCGGAGGTTTATTTTTTATTATATTTGCGTAGGAAGGGGAGGAGGAGGCTCCAATTGGGGAACCGGAATGGGTTGTCTCAACATTGTTTTTTTCTATTGTGGGAGGAAGGATATGTTGCTCAAGTTCCTCAATCATTGGATCCAAGATTTCTGAGGGGTTGTTGAGGATTTCAAAGGGGTTTTTGGAAGCCTCTGGGATTGGGGGGGCTGAGCTCCCTTCCCCAAGGGCATTCTCTGTGGTAGGGGTGCAGACCCCTTTGGCATCCCTTTCCCTTTGGATCTACTGTTATGCTTTGGCGGGGCTACTTTCTGAACCCATGTCCATTGATCACCTTTCAAGATTTCCATCTCCTCCTTGACCTTCTTTTTGCAGAGTCAGGCAAAGTGACCGTAGCCATGGAAATACCTGCATTTAAATGGAAGTTGTTCATAATCCAATTCTCGGATGTGAGACCAGTCTGCGACCTTTATTTGAATGGATTCTGGGTGTCCCACCTCTAGATGGACTTCAATTCATATTCTTGCACAAGAATACTATTCCTTTCTGTCTGCTTTGTTGATGTATTTTCCAAGGGTGTTTCCAATGGATTCTAGAGACTTTGGATTCCAGCAATGCAAGGCTAAATGAGGAAGGCACACCCAGACTGGAACAGCCGAAGGCACGTCTTGCGTTGGATCGAAATCTGGAGACCATTTGTTCATGTACAGACCTTGAGGGCCCATAAAATATGGTTTGTTCCTGAAGATGAGATTTTTGTCTTCTAGGTTGTCAAAAACAAATACGAAGAATCTCCTGCCAACCAAGTGGCTTCTAATACCTTCCTTTACTAGAGGACTCCAGTTCCTCTGCACCCATGCGTCTACATCTTTGGGAGAAGGCCATAAGCATGTGAACTATCTAATGAGCCCCCATTCAACTAAGTTTAGAGTAGATCTACAGGTTTCTTCTACTAGTAGGGCGACTGAAGGGATGTCCAATTTTTTAACAAATTTCGGATGCGTTTTTGAGGTAGGATGTTTGCTGCTGGCAGCGACCAACTTCCTGAACACGTCTATCTCAGGTGGGAGAGGGGGTGGGGGAGCCTCGGGGCCCCCTCCTGGGGCCATGGCAGAGTTGGCAGGTGGAAAGAGGGTGCACCATTGAAGGACGTGCATGCGGCCTGAGGGCGATCTTGTTATGTACAAGCTAAAGTTTAAGGAGGTAATAAAACATGACGATAGACAAATTTAAACCACATAGAATGGAGTTGCTTAATCATTTACAAAATTGTTTTTTGAGTTGTTGAAATTTGGTGATTTCAGAAGTTAGAGTTTGTGTTAAACAATATATGAAACTTGGATCAAAGGAAAACTATGAGAATCTTTGAGTTTTTTGTCCAATTCAAATCAAATGTGTCAACTAAAAAAGAGCTTCAATCAGATAGGGAATTGGTTATTTTTAAGAATTATGATCTCTTTCCATCAAACTCACAGTTAGTTACTATGGATCTTTCTTCAAAGGCATGGAAAGAAATTAAAAAGAAGGGGAAAAAGAGATTTGAGGATTATTTTATAAAGGGCAAGAAATGAAATGCATCTCACCAATGTAAGTTTAATTTTGTGAGTGCAATGTGCAATGGTACCCTCGTAAGTTTATTTATATCATACTTTGAACACCTAAAGAATGTGATATTATTTCTATAATGGAATAGAAATTACAAAGTTTTCTCTTGGAAAAAAAGGGGGGATGGATGTCAACTCGGAGTATTCATTGGCAATGTCAATGTTGTGTAAGACAAAAGATATTTATTGTGTCAAAGGATTGACGAACTAAGAGAGCACTATATGCATTATCTAAAACACCATGGAAAACTTCTTTCTTGTCAGAATATGATGAAGAGAAAAAAATCCAAAGAGGATAGAGTTCTAGACCATTTGAGGATTTTTCTTAGAGTATGTCAAAACACCCAAGGGCATGGAGAAACTATGCCTTTGAACTTCAACCCATGGAACTATGTCAATCACCAAAATTTACATTAGGTTGTGAGTTGATCATTTATGCTACAATATATGTGTGTGCACATCTATTATAAATATTCTTAAGATTGATGTTCAAATATTTATTTATAAGTATTATTATTTTAATTTACAATTTAATTGTTTAATTATTTAAAAAGATCTCTTATCTTTTTTTAAAAAAAAAAAAATTATATATATATACACACACAGAGCCTTAGTGAGCCTAATGGTTAAGAACATATGTTTCCTCCTAAGAGGTCACAAGGTCAAATCCAGAGGGAGGTAGGGTATGTATACTTTCGTAGACTTTAACAATGAAATCGTTGAGCGAAGGGGTCCTCATACACTAATTTGGTGCCTGGCTTAGTCGTGACATCATCATCATCATCATTATATATATATATATATATATATATATATATATAAATATATATATATATATAACTTTTTTATTAATATTTTAAATTTGACTAAAATATAATTTTATATTAAATTTAAATATATATATATATATATATATATATTATTATGTAAAAATATATAGATAAAAAAATTATATATCTTTTAATTTTAGATATATAAATGAATTAAACGAAACTTTTAAAATGAAAATCCCCTAACCATTTTAATTAGATCTATAAATAATATTTTAAATTTGACTAAAATATGATTTTATATTTAAAAATATATATATAATATTCATTACTATCTAAAAATATATAGATAAAAAATTTATACATCT
>JZKD02S1677037.1:106164-120394 GCA_000966675.3 Picea glauca | reverse complement strand
GAAAACGACCTTTGATTTTGTTATACTATTAATTTGAATTTGGGAATTTTTCTCATATAATCTAAAATTGAAACAAAAACCTTAAAAAGCAACAAATCCTTTAAAACTATGTTCCTCCATGACTGTACTTGTTGCAAGACAACCACATATTGAACCCGGTCTCACAGATCAAACCATCATCGCTTTAAACCTTTTTGATACCATCCTAAAACTACCACCACCTGGGTTGAACTCGAACGTTCATGGGCAACCATTGAACGAGACATAAGCATTCAGGAACAATTGGAAGCTAGACAAAGACAACTCAGAAATCATCCATAACTTCTTTTCCTAAAAAGTAGTTTTTCTTCCTTCTTTATCATATACCCTCTTTTTGGATGCCTAGACTCTATACTTTATAGTCTTAAGTACAAACTCTGGAACAACATCTTTTTGGCACCGTTGCCGGGGACGGAGATATGAAATCATTTTCCCTGGGAGAATGACATTTGTAAGTTTCTAATCTTTGATAGTGAACAAAGAGTGAACACTTTCTAAAGGCTAAGTTTTTATTATTCACTTGGCGACTCCATGTTTAAGTAAGCTGGCATCCGATTGAAGGAACACTAGACAAAACCCAAATGGTAAACAGACCACGCCAGTTTCTGATCCCAAAAAAATACTAAAAACAAGAGGTTCCCTTAAGCCAACTACTGCAGTCTACCAGCTTAGACACACACAACCTAAGGCTAAGATTCCACTTGAAATGATAACTTCGCAAGAAGTTCCCACCAAAACCCTTTTTGGAGAAACGTTGGTCAAGATAATTGAGGCTGAAACCCTAAACCCAAATTTAGCTTTCCCGAAAATTAAATCTGAAACTCATTCGACTACCTCCTGCGTAAACGAAGGTGAGAATCCTTCAATAAAGCTCGCGTTGATTGATATCCCACCAACTCCTCAGTTAGATTTACCGACCTCACAAAGTCTCGAAGAGTATACCATATACTCAGATTCCACTCCTGTTGGTTCTCCTGTTTACATCTCTTGCAAATCATAGGAACCGAGTCCTCGTATCTCGTTCCCCTCTTTTTCAGTTTTCTCATCTCTCGAAGAAGCTAAAGGATCGCTATACATCTTCCAAAACCCTCTTTACAACGTACCATTTTCCTCTCCTAGAATATCTATGGCAGTTGTCGGAGGAGGAGGAGCGGGGGGCCAAGCGCCACCCCCACCCCTCGGGATTTTCACTAAAGTAGCTGCCAAGTATGCTCCTCTGGTCCTCCCAGTACCCCTTCATGATTTACCTGAAACTACATGAAAAACCTACCTAAGTTTATAGGGGAAGGAGACCTGACCGCAACCGAACATATAAATTTCTTTGATCAATTCACAGATATTATAGGTCTCGAACATGAATACGTGTATTCACGGTTTTTGGTCCAAACCTTCGAAGGATAGGTGAGAACCTGGTTTCGAAGTCTGCTCGCAGGTTCAATATTATCCTACGATGTGCTAGAAACCTCTTTTCTCAGACAATGGGGCGAAAGAAAAGATCACTTATACTATTTAATTGAGTTTGGGGCTTTAAAGAAAAAAAGTTCATAAATTGTCATTGAATTCATTCAAAGATTTAACAAATTATATAATAATATCTAGTCGAAGTTAAACCGTCCCAACCTTCAACCAAGGTAACCTTTGCAGGAGCCTTCGAGCCCGATTTCACATTATTATTGAGAGAAAGGAGAGCGACCGACCTAACTCGAATGCAAGACGATGCCGTAGAGATCGAGTCAAACATGATGGATTCTGGTAAATTAAAAACAAAAATAGAAACGGGAAACAGAGAGACCAAACATTTTAAAGAACAAGCGGGACCCTCAAGATCTGGGAGATCCTCAGATGATAAAATGGATGATATGGCTAGGATAATAAATAGCTATCAAATAAAATTTCAAGGATGGTTCTAGATCAATCCAAAGCAGATCAATTCGTTAAGAGAGAATTCAGAAGAAACCCCAATCCTCAGATACAAAACAAACAGATTAAAAATGAAGACCAAAAAGTTCAAACTCCTTTAAAAAATGAAAATTTTATAGGAGGGAATGACATGAAAGAGTTTGAGGATCTAGAAGAAGATGTGAACAATTTGGGCGACAATTGTCTGCAACCTCATTTGACTAAGGAAGATTATGAGAGGTCTCTGAACACAGAACAACTGTCAAATAAAGATAGCAACATAAGTAATACAGATGATTCTACCTATCAAGGAATAACCGATACTATAATGGCCGAGCTCCAACATAAGTACAATCTAAGGCCTAAAAATAAATCTATATCGACTACTCAACCAAAGAAAATTCTGCCAAGAGGCAAAACATACGAGCGCACTCCAAAAGACACCGAGATACAAAATACCAAAATAAAGGGAGTGGACTTGCATAATACCAAAATAAAGGGAGTGGACTCGTAGAATACCAAAATAAAAGGAGTGGACCTGCAAAATACCAAAATAAAAGAGGCTGAGATCCAATATGGGAAAACTAAGGTAGTCGGAACACAGACATCGGAAACAAAAATAACTGAAAATAAAGCAATGCAAACAAATAAGTCAGAAAGAAAGGAGACCGAAGCTTCAACCAGAGAAACAGATAAAATTGTGGGAGGCTTCAGCCTAGAAAATGAGATAAATAAGATCAAGATACTGATACCCCTGGTTGAATTGGCGAAGAACCCTGTTTACCAAAAACAAATAACCAAAATGATAAATTTTTCAGATTTAGAGAGTTAGGCTGACGTGATAAATTTGGAAGATGATAAGCCTAACATAATTTTTGGTCCACATTTCGAAGGTGCCAGGGATATCGTCGCCCCTTTCTACATTACGTCGAATGTACACAATCGTATGCTACATAATTGCATGCTGGATTTTAGAGCCTCACATAATGTGATGCCCAAGGCTATTATGGACCGACTAGGTCTCGAAATCACCAGGCCTTACGGAGACTTGTATTCTTTCGATTCAAGAAGAGTTAAGTGTATGGGCATGATCAAAGATTTAGTGGTAAATCTTGCACAGGTTCTGGTAAAGAGTGTTCTAATGGATGTTGTTATCATTGATATACCTCTAAAATATGGTTTGCTATTATCTAGGTCTTTGGGAGCCAAGCTTGGGGGATCCCTTCAGCTAGACATGACGTATGTCACAATCCCTGTTTTTGGCGGATAGTTCACTCGGTTATACAGGGAAACACGACTGCCATACACAATAAGTGATCCACACAATCCAAATAATTACCCTGTTTATGTCGCCGATCAAGACCTAGGGAATTGTATTTTATCCTTTGATGGAGGTGTAGATAATTGTACAAAAGAAAATTATATAGAGGAAAATAAATCAAAAAAGATAAATGAAAACATATATAGGACTGGAATTTGAAAATGTTTTTTGATGGCGCTTCGTCGTGTGAAGGAGAAGGCGCAAGAGTACTTTTTGTAGCACCTGAAAATGAATTTGTTATCCCTTTCTCTTATAGACTACAGTGGGACATAGACTACACAAATAATATATGCGAATACGAAGCCCTGGTCTTGGGATTAGAAGCTGCTAGGAAGTTGAATAAAAAACACTTGGAAGTTTATGGTGACGCTGAGTTGATTATAAAGCAGATAAATCGAAAGTACCAGGCCAAACACCCGAGATTAAGCTCTTATAGAAATTGTGCCTGGGATCTAATGGAAAATTTATTTTCATCGGTAAATGTTCATTACATTTCTTGTATAGAAAACCTACAGGACGATTCATTGGCCAAAGCCGCCTCAACTTTTGCACCTCCTACAACTTTCAAACTAAAATACCACATAGAGATGAGGCACCGACCCTCCATACTGAAAAATATACAACACTGGCAGGTGTTCGAAGATGATGAATAGATCAAAAAATTCCTCGAAATGGTGGAAGACTTTGTTGAAACGCACATCGACCAAGAAAACCAGAACAATCATACTTGGATTATGTAAGAAGGGGAAGATCCTCAAGAGTTCCAAGATAAGATCCCAAATAATTGCATGCTACTACTAAAAAATAATCAAATCCCTAAAGGTCTAATCTCCCTGGAAATATTATTTGACCACAATGATATGCCTTTGAAATCTACATTACAGCCTTAGCTAGAGGAAGCCGAAGATTGCGATATAGGCACTATAGAAGAGCCTAGAATGGTAAAAATATCGAAGTATCTTCCTCCTGAGATGAAAGGTAAGTATACAGACTTAATTTGTTGATATAAAGACATTTTTGCATGGTCCTATGATGAGTTGAGAATCTATGACACCACTGTGATCGAACACAAGATTCCTTTAAAGCCTGGGGTTACACCTTTCAGGAAAAAACTCAGACAAATTAAACCCATATTATTGCCTGTGGTCGAAAGAGAAGTGAAAAAACTCCTGGATGCCAAAATAATTGTACCACTCAGGTACTCTGAGTGGGTAGCCAACCTGGTCCCAGTCAGAAAGAAAAGCGGAGAAATCAGACTATGTGTAGATTTTAGAAATTTAAATAAATTTTCTCTTAAAGATAATTATCCGCTACCCAAAATGGACCATGTTTTAGAGAAATTAGTTGGAGCAAATAAGATGTCCATGATCGACGATTTTTCCGATTACAATCATATTGCTGTCAACAAAGATGATAAAGAAAAAGCAACCTTCACCACCCCTTGGGGTACATTTATGTATAACAAAATGACATTTGGTTTAATGAATGCAGGTGCTACCTTCCAGCGTGCTATGGATATCACCTTCGTCGGTGAAAGAGATAAATTAGTGGTTATTTATCTTGATGATTTGACCGTTTTTTCCAATTTTGATGAAGATCATCTGATACATCTCAAGCAAACGTTCAAGAAATGTCGCAAATTTGGTTTGTCTTTAAATCCCAGGAAGTCTCACTTTGCAATGCAAGAAGGTAAACTCTTGGGCCATATTGTGTCTCGGGACGGAATTAAAATCGATCCTAAAAGGGTCGAAGCTATAGACACTATAAATATTCCTAGAAATGTAAAGAAATTCAGTCATTTTTAGGATTTTTTTTTTTTTTTAGAAGATTTATCCCGAACTTCACTGAAATTGTGAAATTGATCAAAGATATGCTTAAGAAAAACAACGAAGTTAAATGGATGGCCTAAGCTAAAGCATCGTTTGCACGCATCAATAAAATTATAGGTGAAGCACCTGTACCGGCAAGCCATGATTATCTCAAGGAATTCTTGATCTTCTCATTTGCATCTGAACAAACAATTGCAGCAGTACTCCTACAAAAGAACGAAGAAGGTTTCGAGCAACCAATAGCATTCTTCAGTAAAAGCCTCAGAGATGCAGAATTGAAATATGACATAATGGAAAAGTAGGCATATGCTATGGTAAAGGCACTAAAGGCTTTCAGAACCTATGTGTTACATTCCAAGATAATTGCATATGTACCAACCAGTTCAGTTAAAGACATATTGGTTCAACCCGATAGCGACGGAAAGAGGGGTCGATGGCTTGCTAAGATTCAAGAGCTCAATCTAGAGGTGAAACTGACAAAGCTCGTAAAAGAACAAGGTTTGGCTAAGCTATTAGCCGAATCAAATTTCAGAGCGCTTGGTATAAATAATCTACAAGAGTATGAAGGATGTTTGGACATAGTCGATTTCGACGACCAAATAGCTACAAACAGTAAAGAAGAAAAGTTTACATCTTCGGTGTGGTACAAAGATATAGTATCTTATCTTCTGACTTTGAAATGCCCAAGTGATATGACTCCATCTAAAGCTAGAACGTTGAAATTGCATGCGGTGAAGTACTGTATTTCAGAGAGAAAATTGTATTGGAAAGACCCTTTAGGCTTTTTGTTGGTTTGTCTAATAGAATCAAAGACCAAAAAGGTCATTAATGAATTTCATGAGGGAGTGTGCAGAGGACATCATGCGTGGAGAGAAATGGCTTATAAAATCCTGAGAGAAGGATATTATTGGCCTAAGTTATTCACAGATGTAAATGCTAAAGTCAGAGCCTACAATTTCTGCCAATTATTTGCAGGCAAGCAGAAACTCCCAGCACTACCTCTCATCCCACTTAAAACGGAAGCTCTGTTCCAACAATGGGGGTTGGATTTTATAGGTGAAATCAATCCACATTGCAGTGCACAACATAAATAGATCTTGACCGCTACATATTACTTCACCAAATGGGTGGATGCTATTCCGACTAGAAAGGCGATAGATTCAATGGTGATAGACTTCCTGGAAGAAAACATATTGTCTAGATTTGGCTATCCCCGAAAGATAGTTACAGATAATTGCCAGGATTTCAAATCTATGGCAATGGTCAGCTTTTACCAAAAATACAATATCATATTGGGTCACTCCATGACATACTACCCCCAAGGAAATGGGCTAAACGAATCATCAAATAAAATCTTAATTACCATAATTAAGAAAGTGTTGAACGAAAACAAATTTTTTTGGCATGTGCATTTGAAATACGCCTTGTGGGCAAATTAGATAGGCACCAAAAAATCGATTGGCAATTCTCCATTTCAAATGGTATACGAGACTGACGTGGTATTACCCATAAATTTGACTCTTCTTGTGATGAAACTTTGGAAAGATGGAAAAGAAGAACCAAATCATGTCACAAGGAGAATAAATCAACCGATTGAAGTTCAACAACATAGGGCTGAGGTGGACGAAAGGATGCAGAAATATCAAGACAACATGAAAGCACTATTCGATCATAAGGCTAAAGATAGGGAATTCCTCCCTGGTGATTTGGTTTTGAAATGGGATGCTAGGAGGGAAGACTTGGAAAAACATGGCAAATTTGATCATATCTGGTATGGACCATTCAAAGTCACATCTTCTGAAGGGAAGAACTCATTTCTGCTAGAAAATTTGGACGGTAAAATCCTCAACGTCCCTATCAACGGGTGTTATTTGAAGCACTATATGCAATAAACGATTTCCAAAATTTCACTGTATATATCGGTTTGTGTTTTCTATTTTTATAGCTTTTCGGTAAGTTTTACTTTCATCGCAAATAAAGTAGGTTAGTGATCTCCTAGAAGTAGAAATATGAAATATTCAACACATTGAATTCCATAAATCTTAAAAATCTGACACTCTNGAAAACGACCTTTGATTTTGTTATACTATTAATTTGAATTTGGGAATTTTTCTCATATAATCTAAAATTGAAACAAAAACCTTAAAAAGCAACAAATCCTTTAAAACTATGTTCCTCCATGACTGTACTTGTTGCAAGACAACCACATATTGAACCCGGTCTCACAGATCAAACCATCATCGCTTTAAACCTTTTTGATACCATCCTAAAACTACCACCACCTGGGTTGAACTCGAACGTTCATGGGCAACCATTGAACGAGACATAAGCATTCAGGAACAATTGGAAGCTAGACAAAGACAACTCAGAAATCATCCATAACTTCTTTTCCTAAAAAGTAGTTTTTCTTCCTTCTTTATCATATACCCTCTTTTTGGATGCCTAGACTCTATACTTTATAGTCTTAAGTACAAACTCTGGAACAACATCTTTTTGGCACCGTTGCCGGGGACGGAGATATGAAATCATTTTCCCTGGGAGAATGACATTTGTAAGTTTCTAATCTTTGATAGTGAACAAAGAGTGAACACTTTCTAAAGGCTAAGTTTTTATTATTCACTTGGCGACTCCATGTTTAAGTAAGCTGGCATCCGATTGAAGGAACACTAGACAAAACCCAAATGGTAAACAGACCACGCCAGTTTCTGATCCCAAAAAAATACTAAAAACAAGAGGTTCCCTTAAGCCAACTACTGCAGTCTACCAGCTTAGACACACACAACCTAAGGCTAAGATTCCACTTGAAATGATAACTTCGCAAGAAGTTCCCACCAAAACCCTTTTTGGAGAAACGTTGGTCAAGATAATTGAGGCTGAAACCCTAAACCCAAATTTAGCTTTCCCGAAAATTAAATCTGAAACTCATTCGACTACCTCCTGCGTAAACGAAGGTGAGAATCCTTCAATAAAGCTCGCGTTGATTGATATCCCACCAACTCCTCAGTTAGATTTACCGACCTCACAAAGTCTCGAAGAGTATACCATATACTCAGATTCCACTCCTGTTGGTTCTCCTGTTTACATCTCTTGCAAATCATAGGAACCGAGTCCTCGTATCTCGTTCCCCTCTTTTTCAGTTTTCTCATCTCTCGAAGAAGCTAAAGGATCGCTATACATCTTCCAAAACCCTCTTTACAACGTACCATTTTCCTCTCCTAGAATATCTATGGCAGTTGTCGGAGGAGGAGGAGCGGGGGGCCAAGCGCCACCCCCACCCCTCGGGATTTTCACTAAAGTAGCTGCCAAGTATGCTCCTCTGGTCCTCCCAGTACCCCTTCATGATTTACCTGAAACTACATGAAAAACCTACCTAAGTTTATAGGGGAAGGAGACCTGACCGCAACCGAACATATAAATTTCTTTGATCAATTCACAGATATTATAGGTCTCGAACATGAATACGTGTATTCACGGTTTTTGGTCCAAACCTTCGAAGGATAGGTGAGAACCTGGTTTCGAAGTCTGCTCGCAGGTTCAATATTATCCTACGATGTGCTAGAAACCTCTTTTCTCAGACAATGGGGCGAAAGAAAAGATCACTTATACTATTTAATTGAGTTTGGGGCTTTAAAGAAAAAAAGTTCATAAATTGTCATTGAATTCATTCAAAGATTTAACAAATTATATAATAATATCTAGTCGAAGTTAAACCGTCCCAACCTTCAACCAAGGTAACCTTTGCAGGAGCCTTCGAGCCCGATTTCACATTATTATTGAGAGAAAGGAGAGCGACCGACCTAACTCGAATGCAAGACGATGCCGTAGAGATCGAGTCAAACATGATGGATTCTGGTAAATTAAAAACAAAAATAGAAACGGGAAACAGAGAGACCAAACATTTTAAAGAACAAGCGGGACCCTCAAGATCTGGGAGATCCTCAGATGATAAAATGGATGATATGGCTAGGATAATAAATAGCTATCAAATAAAATTTCAAGGATGGTTCTAGATCAATCCAAAGCAGATCAATTCGTTAAGAGAGAATTCAGAAGAAACCCCAATCCTCAGATACAAAACAAACAGATTAAAAATGAAGACCAAAAAGTTCAAACTCCTTTAAAAAATGAAAATTTTATAGGAGGGAATGACATGAAAGAGTTTGAGGATCTAGAAGAAGATGTGAACAATTTGGGCGACAATTGTCTGCAACCTCATTTGACTAAGGAAGATTATGAGAGGTCTCTGAACACAGAACAACTGTCAAATAAAGATAGCAACATAAGTAATACAGATGATTCTACCTATCAAGGAATAACCGATACTATAATGGCCGAGCTCCAACATAAGTACAATCTAAGGCCTAAAAATAAATCTATATCGACTACTCAACCAAAGAAAATTCTGCCAAGAGGCAAAACATACGAGCGCACTCCAAAAGACACCGAGATACAAAATACCAAAATAAAGGGAGTGGACTTGCATAATACCAAAATAAAGGGAGTGGACTCGTAGAATACCAAAATAAAAGGAGTGGACCTGCAAAATACCAAAATAAAAGAGGCTGAGATCCAATATGGGAAAACTAAGGTAGTCGGAACACAGACATCGGAAACAAAAATAACTGAAAATAAAGCAATGCAAACAAATAAGTCAGAAAGAAAGGAGACCGAAGCTTCAACCAGAGAAACAGATAAAATTGTGGGAGGCTTCAGCCTAGAAAATGAGATAAATAAGATCAAGATACTGATACCCCTGGTTGAATTGGCGAAGAACCCTGTTTACCAAAAACAAATAACCAAAATGATAAATTTTTCAGATTTAGAGAGTTAGGCTGACGTGATAAATTTGGAAGATGATAAGCCTAACATAATTTTTGGTCCACATTTCGAAGGTGCCAGGGATATCGTCGCCCCTTTCTACATTACGTCGAATGTACACAATCGTATGCTACATAATTGCATGCTGGATTTTAGAGCCTCACATAATGTGATGCCCAAGGCTATTATGGACCGACTAGGTCTCGAAATCACCAGGCCTTACGGAGACTTGTATTCTTTCGATTCAAGAAGAGTTAAGTGTATGGGCATGATCAAAGATTTAGTGGTAAATCTTGCACAGGTTCTGGTAAAGAGTGTTCTAATGGATGTTGTTATCATTGATATACCTCTAAAATATGGTTTGCTATTATCTAGGTCTTTGGGAGCCAAGCTTGGGGGATCCCTTCAGCTAGACATGACGTATGTCACAATCCCTGTTTTTGGCGGATAGTTCACTCGGTTATACAGGGAAACACGACTGCCATACACAATAAGTGATCCACACAATCCAAATAATTACCCTGTTTATGTCGCCGATCAAGACCTAGGGAATTGTATTTTATCCTTTGATGGAGGTGTAGATAATTGTACAAAAGAAAATTATATAGAGGAAAATAAATCAAAAAAGATAAATGAAAACATATATAGGACTGGAATTTGAAAATGTTTTTTGATGGCGCTTCGTCGTGTGAAGGAGAAGGCGCAAGAGTACTTTTTGTAGCACCTGAAAATGAATTTGTTATCCCTTTCTCTTATAGACTACAGTGGGACATAGACTACACAAATAATATATGCGAATACGAAGCCCTGGTCTTGGGATTAGAAGCTGCTAGGAAGTTGAATAAAAAACACTTGGAAGTTTATGGTGACGCTGAGTTGATTATAAAGCAGATAAATCGAAAGTACCAGGCCAAACACCCGAGATTAAGCTCTTATAGAAATTGTGCCTGGGATCTAATGGAAAATTTATTTTCATCGGTAAATGTTCATTACATTTCTTGTATAGAAAACCTACAGGACGATTCATTGGCCAAAGCCGCCTCAACTTTTGCACCTCCTACAACTTTCAAACTAAAATACCACATAGAGATGAGGCACCGACCCTCCATACTGAAAAATATACAACACTGGCAGGTGTTCGAAGATGATGAATAGATCAAAAAATTCCTCGAAATGGTGGAAGACTTTGTTGAAACGCACATCGACCAAGAAAACCAGAACAATCATACTTGGATTATGTAAGAAGGGGAAGATCCTCAAGAGTTCCAAGATAAGATCCCAAATAATTGCATGCTACTACTAAAAAATAATCAAATCCCTAAAGGTCTAATCTCCCTGGAAATATTATTTGACCACAATGATATGCCTTTGAAATCTACATTACAGCCTTAGCTAGAGGAAGCCGAAGATTGCGATATAGGCACTATAGAAGAGCCTAGAATGGTAAAAATATCGAAGTATCTTCCTCCTGAGATGAAAGGTAAGTATACAGACTTAATTTGTTGATATAAAGACATTTTTGCATGGTCCTATGATGAGTTGAGAATCTATGACACCACTGTGATCGAACACAAGATTCCTTTAAAGCCTGGGGTTACACCTTTCAGGAAAAAACTCAGACAAATTAAACCCATATTATTGCCTGTGGTCGAAAGAGAAGTGAAAAAACTCCTGGATGCCAAAATAATTGTACCACTCAGGTACTCTGAGTGGGTAGCCAACCTGGTCCCAGTCAGAAAGAAAAGCGGAGAAATCAGACTATGTGTAGATTTTAGAAATTTAAATAAATTTTCTCTTAAAGATAATTATCCGCTACCCAAAATGGACCATGTTTTAGAGAAATTAGTTGGAGCAAATAAGATGTCCATGATCGACGATTTTTCCGATTACAATCATATTGCTGTCAACAAAGATGATAAAGAAAAAGCAACCTTCACCACCCCTTGGGGTACATTTATGTATAACAAAATGACATTTGGTTTAATGAATGCAGGTGCTACCTTCCAGCGTGCTATGGATATCACCTTCGTCGGTGAAAGAGATAAATTAGTGGTTATTTATCTTGATGATCTGACCGTTTTTTCCAATTCTGATGAAGATCATCTGATAAATCTCAAGCAAACGTTCGAGAAATGTCGCAAATTTGGTTTGTCTTTAAATCCCAGGAAGTCTCACTTTGCAATCCAAGAAGGTAAAATCTTGGGCCATATTGTGTCTCGGGACGGAATTAAAATCGATCCTAAAAGGGTCGAAGCTATAGACACTATAAATATTCCTAGAAATGTAAAAGAAATTCAGTCATTTTTAGGATTTTTTTTTTTTTTGAGAAGATTTATCCCGAACTTCACTGAAATTGTGAAATTGATCAAAGATATGCTTAAGAAAAACAACGGAGTTAAATGGATGGCCTAAGCTAAAGCATCGTTTGCACGCATCAATAAAATTATAGGTGAAGCACCTGTATTGGCAAGCCCTGATTATCTCAAGGAATTCTTGATCTTCTCATTTGCATCTGAACAAACAATTGCAGTAGTACTCCTACAAAAGAACGAAGAAGGTTTCGAGCAACCAATAGCATTCTTCAGTAAAAGCCTTAGAGACACAGAATTGAAATATGACATAATGGAAAAGTAGGCATATGTTATGGTAAAGGCACTAAAGGCTTTCAGAACCTATGTGTTACATTCCAAGATAATTGGATATGTACCAACCAGTTCAGTTAAAGACATATTGGTTCAACCCGATAGCGACGGAAAGAGGGGTCGATGGCTTGCTAAGATTCAAGAGCTCGATCTAGAGGTGAAACCGACAAAGCTCGTAAAAGAACAAGGTTTGGCTAAGCTATTAGCCGAATCAAATTTCAGAGTGCTTGGTATAAATAATCTACAAGAGTATGAAGGATGTTTGGACATAGTCGATTTCGACGACCAAATAGCTACAAACAGTACAGAAGAAAAGTTTACATCTTCGGTGTGGTACAAAGATATAGTATCTTATCTTTCGACTTTGAAATTCCCAAGTGATATGACTCCATCTAAAGCTAGAACGTTGAAATTGCATGCGGTGAAGTACTGTATTTCAGAGAGAAAATTGTATTGGAAAGACCCTTTAGGCTTTTTGTTGGTTTGTCTAATAGAATCAAAGACCAAAAAGGTCATTAATGAATTTCATGAGGGAGTGTGCAGAGGACATCATGCGTGGAGAGAAATGGCTTATAAAATCCTGAGAGAAGGATATTATTGGCCTAAGTTATTCACAGATGTAAATGCTAAAGTCAGAGCCTACAATTTCTGCCAATTATTTGCAGGCAAGCAGAAACTCCCAGCACTACCTCTCATCCCACTTAAAACGGAAGCTCTGTTCCAACAATGGGGGTTGGATTTTATAGGTGAAATCAATCCACATTGCAGTGCACAACATAAATAGATCTTGACCGCTACATATTACTTCACCAAATGGGTGGATGCTATTCCGACTAGAAAGGCGATAGATTCAATGGTGATAGACTTCCTGGAAGAAAACATATTGTCTAGATTTGGCTATCCCCGAAAGATAGTTACAGATAATTGCCAGGATTTCAAATCTATGGCAATGGTCAGCTTTTACCAAAAATACAATATCATATTGGGTCACTCCATGACATACTACCCCCAAGGAAATGGGCTAAACGAATCATCAAATAAAATCTTAATTACCATAATTAAGAAAGTGTTGAACGAAAACAAATTTTTTTGGCATGTGCATTTGAAATACGCCTTGTGGGCAAATTAGATAGGCACCAAAAAATCGATTGGCAATTCTCCATTTCAAATGGTATACGAGACTGACGTGGTATTACCCATAAATTTGACTCTTCTTGTGATGAAACTTTGGAAAGATGGAAAAGAAGAACCAAATCATGTCACAAGGAGAATAAATCAACCGATTGAAGTTCAACAACATAGGGCTGAGGTGGACGAAAGGATGCAGAAATATCAAGACAACATGAAAGCACTATTCGATCATAAGGCTAAAGATAGGGAATTCCTCCCTGGTGATTTGGTTTTGAAATGGGATGCTAGGAGGGAAGACTTGGAAAAACATGGCAAATTTGATCATATCTGGTATGGACCATTCAAAGTCACATCTTCTGAAGGGAAGAACTCATTTCTGCTAGAAAATTTGGACGGTAAAATCCTCAACGTCCCTATCAACGGGTGTTATTTGAAGCACTATATGCAATAAACGATTTCCAAAATTTCACTGTATATATCGGTTTGTGTTTTCTATTTTTATAGCTTTTCGGTAAGTTTTACTTTCATCGCAAATAAAGTAGGTTAGTGAT
>JZKD02S1677037.1:43624-56697 GCA_000966675.3 Picea glauca | reverse complement strand
GTAACCTATATTAGGTCCCAAGTGATATGAGAGAACCCCAACATAAACTGCTGGTAGAAGTTAGCAAGGCCCAAGAAGCTACGGAGCTTGGTCATTGTTTTTAGGCCTACCCAATCGCAGATGACTTGGATCTTGGTTGGATCCACATGTACACCCTGCTCATCCACGATGTATCCCAAATATTGGATTCTTTGCATGTCGAAAGAACACTTCTCCAAATTGGCATATAAGTTGTGATGTCGAAGGGTGCCCAATACTTGTTGAATATACTCCAAATGTTCCTCCCAAGTTTTGTTGAATATGAGGATGCCATCCAAATATACAACCAAAAAGGAGTTTGTGAATGGTTGTATCATCCATAATCCACCTGAATGTGGTCGAGGCATTAGTCAAGTCGAAAGGCATGGCCAACCACTCAAAGAGGCCTTCTTTGGACTTAAAGGTTGTCTTCCTCCACACATCAATTTTCTTAATCGACACTTGTTGGTAACCTGACTTCGGATCAATCTTATTGAAAAACTTGGCTCACTTGAGTTGATCGAGAGTATCATCAATCCAGGAAATTGGGTACCAGTTCTTGACTGCGATATTTTTCAAGGCTCTATAATCAATACAAATTCTCCATGTCTTGTCCTTCTTCTGTACTAGAACAATTGGGATCCTTCAAGGTGAGGATATTGGCCTGATGTGGCCCTTCAATATTATCTATTGGATATGGCATTTGATCTCTTGATTCTCCATTAAAAAATGCCCGTATATAAGGCCGTTCAAAAGAGGAGCACTGGGTGTCAGATCAATTGAATGTTTTCTTGATAGTGCACAAGCACCCGAGTAGGTGAGGCGATAATGTCTCTATACTCCTCGACTATTTTGTCTTATTGTTGTTGGGAAGAGAGACCCTATGCAGAGGTTTTGGCAGTTGCAGTGAAATTTGATTCACCTTTCGATTGAACCATACATAGGAAAAATCTCTCGTTCTGAGAAACCACATTTCTACACAAATTCACAAAGATCAAAGAGACAAGAGTTCTTGGGACTGCCTCTGATACCCTATAGAGTTGATCCCACAAAGTAATAATGACACTATGGAGCCTAGATTCATAAACAACATGACACTTCCACATATATATTTGTCCTAGAAAAAAATCACAAACTTCAAGTGGGGAAACATCACACAATACCTCATATTTTAAGGGTTTGATGTTGTAGTGCATGAGACATTGCTGACTGGCATAGATGTCCCATCCCTGGATAAGCCAATCGATGGTGTATGGATGAGGATGTTGCGTTGTGGTCAAGTTCATCCTCTTGAAAACTTCTGTTTATATCAAGTTATTCTAGCTACTGTTGTCAACAATGAAATGGAGTTGGGTTCCCTTCACCCACATCTGTGAGTGTAAAAAATTCTCCCCTTCTTTAGGCTCCTCCAGTTCTCTTGTTGGATCTTTGTGGTAGCAATGGTGACACTAGGTTTTGCAACAATGATTCGCCTTCCCTTTTCTGGCTTCGAATCAGAGTTTGAGTCAGCATATGACCCTGGGGCTTTCATCTTAGCCAACAATGACTGTTTGGAGCGAGATTCATTAGTATTGTGACAAGGGATTTTTTGGAACTCACACCATTTTCTAGTGTCCTTATTCGACTTTCCATAACACTTCTTTGTTGGTGGCTTGGGCTGGTTATCTTGGGGTTGGCCATCCTTTCTCTCTCCTTTTGCCTGGGAGTTAGAGCCACGCTTACCATACTTTGTTTGTTGTGGATTTGCAGACCCAAACTCCTGCTTGTTCTACTGCTTGAAATTATGCTCGATTTTGATAGCATATCGATAAGTGACTCCCAATGAAGAGATGTCCAGAAACTCCATTTCGGTTTCGATGTATGTGTGTAGAGACCCATGGTATTTTAAGACCAAATTTCACTTGGAATATTTGATACCCAACTTGGTGCATAAGGTATGGAGAGTATTTGTGACATATCACATTATTTGGCCCCTCTGTTGGTGCATTGTGGTCCATCTCGTGTATTGGTTGTTGTTCCTGAGTCTGTACTTAAGGCTTAAAAGTACAGTGTCAAGGCATCCGAAAGTGGTTAAAATATGGAGAAGGGAGAAACGTCAACCTTCGGAGAAGGAAACTAAAGATGATTTCTTCGTTGGCATTGTCTGGCTTCCAACTGTTCCTGTCTAGTTATGTCTCGTTCAATGGCTGCCCATGATTGTTCAAGTTTGGCCCGGTTAGTTGTCGTTTTAAGAATTGTGTCGAAGAGGTTTAAGGCAATGTGTGTTTGATTCAATAGTCTGGGTTCAACGTTAGGTTGAGTTGGTACAATAACTGTCATGGGGGAACAGTAAGGTAGGAAATACTTTAAGAGAAGTTAAGTGTTGTCTTAGTTGGGTCGCATAAAAGAGAATTTATGATTGCAGAGATAAAACATGAATGCACATCTAAGGCTCTTTCCCGTAACTGTATTATATTTTAATAAAAGATGTGAAGTGGGGGAAAAACATTTAGCTGTATATAACGCAAGGCTTCTGTCAAAGGGAAATTTGGCATATAAACAAAAGAGGAAAATAGTAAGGAAACAACCGACGTAGCATAGAACATATGTAGAATTCTGAAAATGCAGATTGGTCTTACACCCGCTGATAGCTGGTGCAGAGGAAAGACAATAAACAATTACAGAAAACCAAAATTCATTCGTTATAGTAGTGGTTGTACTAAAGTATAACGAAGCACATCAGCTAAGAATATGAAATGAAATGGAAAAATGAGATACAAGGAAGCAAACTTGTAATACAGTAGTGACGGAATTGAGAATCTCCAGATCTACTTGTATTAACTTTCAATGTAAAAACTCTATTACAAATGACTCAAAAAGGTCAAGCCCTGTTTATTTCTTTCTGGGATATATTTATACAATTTTTTACAAAGAAGGTAGAATCTCAATAGTCACAAAATTTCGGTTATGACAGAGAAGAGAGCAATCGCTCCATTTCTCCCACTCTGTCTTCACTTGGTGCCAGGTGTTTGTCATCGCGCAGACTCGGTGCAGGCGATACATCTTTCCACTAGCTGGGATATGAGCCGTGATGGTTATGCTTGACAGTTGGCCTCGACGAAGTAACATTCTTGGGCTAACTGCTGCAGCTTGTCCTCCATTTGTGCGTCGATGATGTCGAGGGCACTTAGTTGCGCGTTGGGTTTGATCATGTACTTATCAACTTGGACTATGTCCACCATATTCATCTGAGAGATACCAGTCGAATCTCTTTCTTCCTTATCTTTCAGATCAAGTGAGATCTGTTCCACATTCATTTGCATCAACGTTTCGGCATTTCCTCCATTGTCAATGCCTAGTAACTCGTCGTCTATAGAATTAAAGGCTTCTTCTAGGGAATTGGTTATCTTTTGGGCTTTCTCCTTTCCCATGGAGATGTTGTGCTCCCAATCCTTCAACATAATATTTCCTCGGGTTTGCTCCGAAATGGTGAACCTGGGAGTACCCGCCGAAACCTGGTTGTTTGTGGCTATTACTGCCTCCTGGAAGGCGACCCGAGCCGCTCCTGCATCCCTTTCTCTGACCGATAAGTTCTCGGAAACCTGATTGATCAACAGACAATTTTCCCGGATCGCTCCCACCTTGGCGAGCAAATTTTGCTGTGCCAAAGAGATTCTGCTCCGAATCTCAATCACTTGGGATTTGAATATCCCGATGTCTATCATTTTGCTCTCGACGATTTCTACCTGAGCCTGCAGCTGCTCAATCAAACTCCTCTGTTGGCTCGCTTGCGTCCGACCATCCCAGACCGCCAACTGTGCTTGCTCAAGCTTAGCTTTGAGCACCTCTATTTCATTTTTGTTGGCCAATCTGGCCTGTTCTATTTCCACGCTCACCTGGCCTTTAGCATTTTCCGTGGCTGAGGCCAATCTGGCTTCAAGAGTCCTGATCAGGCGATTTTTCCTTTTAAGTTGGTTCTTTAAAATTCCGACTGAAAATTGATTCGCCAAGGCATACGCTCCTAGTGTCCCTGGGATTTCAGTGGCAAATTGGTCATTCTTTTTATTTTTTCCGTCGGTCATGACTTTGTACTTTTTAGCAGTTGACTCTCCTTCCTGGTAAAATTCCCTCTTTACCACTGCTTTTCTCTTTTTATCAAATAAAAACTCATTCGGAGGGAGTTCTTCTGCTCTTATGGGCCTCATCTCCTCATTGAATATCCATCCTTCTTCGATAGTCCCCGGCATTGACTGCAAAGGAGTGACAGAGGTGATGGGTTCCCCGATCTATTTCGTCGATTTTCCTGGGGTGTCGACTGGGTTCTACTTCTTTGGCGGTTCTGGGGTCTTTATCTCGGTCTCCGGATTCTGTTTCTTTGGCGGGTCCGGAGTCTTTACCTCTGCTTCGGGATTCTTCGTTTGTTCCTCCTCGTCCTGGTGTTTTCCTGGATTAGTAGTTGTGTCTTTAGAATCTTTAGCATCCTTCTGTTTCATCTCCGAAATACCTGGACCTTCGCCTCACAATACAACGGGGAGGCAACTACGTCTGTGTTCCTGGAATTTCAGTACCTCAGCTCTATCCTTGGGTGCCAAGGATTGGATCCAGGCCAGAATTTCTTCATAGGACCTCACTCCTCAGAAAATGTCATCCGATGGCGAGTTTTCATGCTCAAATCTTTTGATCCCACAATTATCTAAATGGTTTCTCATGACCCTCTATGGATCGTGCTTCTTGTACTTGATGGAGACCAAATTTAGGTCTTCCAGGGCTGCAACCTTGGCTTTGGCATGCTCGAAATCTAATAAAGAATAAGAATTCAACCGAATGGGAAAAAACGGCCATACCTTCTTTGAGTACCCTTTGAGCTCTTTACTTACAACGCCAATTACCATCTTCCAGGCGACCTCGCGACAAGCCATCTTGTCAGGAATGAACAATGGTAGTGCATGCAGGGGAACAGAAGCCCCAAACACTCTGAAGTACAAAAAATCTACCTCCACGTACCAGTCCACTATGCTGCTCAGATTTTTCATAATGCTGTCTGAGATACGGGGTGGTGGGTGGCCAAAAATGGCGATATGCAGGGGCACCATCACCCAGTTAAAAATTTCATATGCGAAACTTTCTACTTTATTTTCCCATAGTTTTTCATGATATACATGTATGGGTCTGTCTTCGGCCGGAGTCCAACCCCAGCTCATCAGTGGAAATGGCGTCATGGAACATATTGCGTCCATAATATATGCGGACATGAAGAATGAGGATGGCCTCCCATTTTCCTTCTGCTCCCGGTACTCTATGACCCGGTTGGCCAAACTATCCAAAAGGATCTTTGCCCAATTAAAAGAGCAACCTTATGTGACCCGAAACATTAAAGGCACCCACGCAAGGAAAAAATGCGATGTGTCCTCTCTCCCATATAACCGACACATCATCATGGCCACATATTTATACTGTGGTTCCAATGAAGCAATTGAATAAACACCATGGTCATTAGCTCTGAACTTCGCGGTGCGTGAAACCCAATCCTTTATCAAAGTGGGAATGGTTTTATCATACTCTGTGCACTCCTTCTCCTTGAATTCCTCCAAGAACTCAACGCCATATGTGTAGTCGGATGTCGTGGGTAGCTTATACATGGTTTGCAGGTGCTCAGGCCTAAAAGTCTCTATGGTAACTCTCTTCTCGTTCATGATAGTCCTGGTCGGTATGTCTACATGATCCAACACCCATCAGACCATGTCATAATATGGTAGCAACTATGGCCTGGCTGCTATTCTGTGCATTCCGGATTGGACGACTATCTTGTACTTGGTGTTAAGATCATCTTTTTCATTGTCGTCGGAATCGTTGGAATAATCGACCAATTCTGATTGTAGAACATTTGAAACAAATGACCAGTTAGGGACCGAGTCGATACTTTAGGGCGAAGTATTGAAGACATTGTCTGAGCTTTGTTCTGCAACCTCAACATTCGCCTTTGCTGCTTTCCGTGGAGCCATGGCTGAAGCTTGAGTTTTAGCTCTTCTGCGATAGAACTGCGTATACATACAGAAGTTAGTTTACTCAGAAGTGATGAGATCTGCGTGTTATGAAAATGCATTTGTTACAATGAATTGTAGCTCTTACATATATTTGAAAAATCGGTACCTTTCGAAACTAGCATGTCCAATCATATTTAGAAATAAATTGTCGCCGTAAAAATCGATCTTATATTCATAGATTTACCCTATTTCCCATTAATGTCATAAATTTTGGTGGTTTAAAAGTCAATTGGCGTATGGAGTGAAAAGGCTTCCTCGAGAATCGTGTAAGCATCAAAACGCGGGATGCGTCTGATTCAGCTTAATTACCCCAATCTCGCCAACGGTAATTAATATCTCGCTATTCATCATATCGGGAAATTTTCTTTAATATTTTTTGTCTCTAACTCCCGAGACTGCGAAGATCGATTTAGGTTTAATTAAAGGTAATTGCGATTTGAGGCTTGATTAATTTTATAATTATCACCTTCGCCATATCGCGACTCGGAGCTTTGAAGATAAGTTTCTGGGAGATTTGTATGCTGAGTCGCGAAACTGCGAGATGGCGATAACAAGACTTAATTAAGGGGAAGATAATCTTGGATTAAGTGATTAATTAATCATGTTATAATTACATCGTGACTTCGTGAGTCGGGGTTTAGAAGCTGTAACTTTTGAAAAAGATAGTGCCGAGTGGCGAAATGCCGAGAACAACCTTTACCACGGTTAGCTTTTTGCCTTTAATCCTTGACATGGGTTATCCAGAAAATACCTCGTATTCTCGGCTCTCGGGGTTGTAAAAATAAAAATTTTGGTTTGGCAAACGCCGAGGCGCGAAACCCCGACGACGTCTAATCATGAGTTAAAAGGTTTTACCTTGGATACTGCTTTGAGTGAAAAATTAAAACGACTTCGCCGTTTCGTGACTCGGGACGTGTGAATTCATGAATTATAGTATCCGACCTGTGAGATCCTAAAGTAAAACAAAAAGAGTGAACATTCTTATGAAAGGTAGGACTTGTTTCAAGAGTAGAAAATCATCGCTGCTCATGTGACAAGGTTTCAGAGGTCTCAAAATCTCGGAGGGAAAAATAAAACCATCTTTAGATTTCAAGTATCAAAATGAAAATTGTGATAGACAAAACAAAACAATGGAGGCTCCAACATAGGCTCTAACTAGGGATCCCACCTTCCTGTGAGGCAGGAAGAACAGTAGACCACGCGCCAATATTGGGTAAATGGAGTCAAAAACTCAATCAGAGGGAAAGGTTGTCAAGAAAAGAGGATCGAGGGGGGAAAAAGACTTCGTTCGTTACCTTAAAAGTTTTTTCAAAATCAGATACTCTTTCCAAACACAGCTGTAGTCCCTTTCACAATTTTCTCTTTCCCGTTGCTAAATTTAGGTATTCTTTAAGACAATCGAAACAACCCTAGGAGACCCAACAGATCTTGTGGCTTTCGGCTTGCATCAAAAGGATGAGATTATATGTTTTTAATCGGGGAGTCCCGTCTGAATTTGGGATGTGAATAAGGTTTTAGAAAGCATTGGTTACCAAAGTAGAGTGATATTCATGTATAATAGCCTTATAGATATCTCATACATTGCTTCACTGCCAGTGATCCTGTTCAGTACCCCGGTGAAGTTATCTGGCCCCTTTTACTGAATTTCCTTTCACCACTTCGGAATATCTTTATGCATTTAAATGCTGAGACGAGGGAAATCATTTTTGAATTTCCTTTCATCATCTCTTAGACTAGGTGGGGGCAATCATTTCTGAATTTCCTTTCACCACCTATCTTATAATTTATTCTTTGAGCGCGAAGATGGGGGCAATCAGTTTGTATCAAGGATGATATCTGTGTAATATTTTGCATTAGAGGTTTGTCAACTTACTTTGATTACTTGGTACCAACCTTCCCTTGACCTTCATGACATCTTCGTTCTTTGGGAGAAAAGGAAAATAAATTTTTAAGGGCATCCCATTTGAGCAAGCTTTAATCCTCCGATGCTGTTGAAAAATCTAGGAAAGTTAGGATCGCTCTAAACGTTCCTTCGCTTAGCAGGGGATCAAGTAGTTGTGAAGACCCTCTTTCCTATCAAGATCTGTTTTGAAACTCATGAGGTTTAAAATGAAAAACTTTTATCCCTTCATAATGACACAAGAAGATGGCGGCTGGCTAAAAGTTAGACCCGAAGATAGATAGGATACCAGGTAGTGATTCATTTACCGAAAATACAGAAGGTCAAACAGTTTGAGACTGACTCTTGTAGATATCTTTGGGGACAATTCATTTTGACCGACCCTTTTTAGATTTAGTGTGTCGCTATTTTCAATCGAAAATTATCAAGCCAAGAAACAATCCAGTTATCTAATATTTTAGTCGATATTGCAGTTTGGATGACGTTACCTCGATTTTCTTTAACAGTCTTCCATAACATATGTTTTTGAGAGAGTTCCTTTTTACCTTTTCATTTCACTTTCTTTGCGCAATACGAAACTATTTTAGGTATCACCTGTTCTATGCCGATCCATTTCTGACATCGACCTGTAAATTACTTTTCCTGCTAGTTTTCGTATACAGCTGGACTCCTGTAAAATCAAATATGAATCTTATTGGAAATATGTCGAGAGTTTATGAACAAAAATGAAAATCAAAAGCAAATGTTTAAATGAAAATCTATGTATGTACAAAACCTATATAATGAAATTTATTTATTTATTATTTATTATTTTTTTTACGGCGACTGTTACATCATGTAATGCTTTAGATACTGCCCGTTGACAGGGGCGCTGAGGACTTCTCCGTCTATATTTTCCAGAAGGAAGGAATTTTTCCCTTCCAGAGCCGAGACCCTGAATGGTCCATACCAGAGGTGGTCAAATTTACCATGTTTCGCGACTTCCTCTTTTCTTGCATCCCATCTTAGTACTAAATCACCTGGAAGGAATTCCCTGTCCTTTGCCTTAAGATCGAACAATGCTTTCATCTCATCTTGGTACCTCTGCATTTTTTCATCAACTTCAACTCTATGCTGTTGAATCTCAATCAGCTGGTTAATTCTCCTGGTTACATGATTGGGTTCTTCGTTTTGATCCTACCATAACTTCATCACTGGCAACACTAGGTTTATAAGTAGGACCGCCTCTGTCCCATAGACCATTTGAAACGACGAAATACCGATAGACCTTTTAGTGCTGATGCGGTTTGCCCATAATTCGTATTTCAAGTGCACATGCCAAGACCTTTTATTTTCATCCAATACTTTCTTGATTATGTTTACCAGGCTCTTGTTAGATGATTCGGCCAATCCGTTCCCCTGGGGGTAATATGCAGTGGAATGGCCGAGAATGATATTATACTTCTGGCAGATGCTGATCATAGCCATAGATTTAAAGGCCTGGGCATTGTCGATAACTATCTTTCGGGGACACCCGAATCTTGACAAGATATTGTCTTCCAAGAAATCGATCACCACCGAGTCTGTTTCCCTTTTGGTTGGAATGGCTTCCACCCACTTAGTAAAATAATCCGTAGCTGTTAAGATCCACTTATGTTGAGCAATGGAATGGAGATTAATCTCCCCTATGAAGTCTAGACCCCATTGTTGAAATGGAGCTTCATCTTTGACTGGAACGAGTGGCAGTGCAGGGAGTTTCTGTTTACCAACGAATATTTTACAAGGGTTGCAGGCACGCACTTTTGCATTGACGTCCGAAAAGAGTTTCGGCCAGTAGTACCCAGCCCTCAAGATTTTGTAGGCTGTAGCCCTCCATGCGTGATGCCCCCCATAGAATCCCTTATGAAATTCATCTATAGCCCGCTGGGTTTCTGAGTCCACTAAATAGACTAGCAGGAACCCGAGTGGATCCTTCCAATATAGCTGACTTTCAGATATACAATATTTAACTGCATGGAGTTTTAAAGTTCTGCATTTAGACGGTGATAGTTCCTCTGGGCATTTTAGGTTCAGTAGGTAAAACACTATGTCTCTGTACCAGTTCAATGATAAGAACTTCTCTTCGATTTGGTTGGGACTTGTTTCTTCTTCTGGTTCATTCAGATCTGTGTGTTCGTCGCTTCCCTGCAGACAATTGATATCAAGAGCTCTGAGGTTTGATTCATCTAAGAGTTTGGCTAGGCCTTGTCCTTTTATCAATTTGGTCGGTTTAACTTCCAAATCGAATTCCTGGATTTTAGCGAGCCATCGCCCTCTTTTTCTGTCACAGTCTGGCTGTATCAATATATCTTTCATAGAACTGGTAAGCACGTACGCGATAATTTTCGAATGTAGTACATAAGTTCTGAACGCCTTTAGTGCTTTTACCATTGCGTACGCCTGTTTTTATATTATGTCATACTTCAGTTCTGTGTCTCTAAGGCTCTTGCTAAAAAACGCGATGGGCCTTTCGAATCCTTCGTCATCCTTTTGTAGGAGCACCGCGGCGATAGTATGTTCAGAAGCAAACTAGAAGATAAGAAAATCTTTCAGATAATATGGGCTTGCTAACACAGGTGCCTCGCTTATGACTTTTTTAATATGTGTGAACGATGCTCTGGCTTCAGTCGTCCAATTTACTCCGCTATCCTTCTTCAACATTCCTGTGATCAATTTTACAATCTCAGCGAAATTGGGGATAAACCTTCGTAAAAAATTTATAGTTCCTAAGAAAGATTGAATCTCTTTTACATTTCTGGGAATATTTATAGTATTTATTGCTTCAATCCTCTTAGGATCAATCCTGATCCCATCTCTAGATACGATATGACCCAGAAGCTTACCTTCTCGCATAGCGAAATGTGATTTCTTTGGGTTCAAAGATAGACCAAACCTGCGACAATTTTTGAAAGTCTGTTTCAGATGGACCAAGTGTTCTTCTTCGGTTTTAGAAAAAACCATCAAATTGTCGAGGTAAATGACTACGAACTTGTCTCTTTCTCCTATGAAAGCGATGTCCATAGCGCGATGGAATGTAGCCCCTGCATTCATCAAACCAAACGACATTTTGTCATACATAAATGTACCCCATGGTGTGGTGAAAGCAGTTTTTTCTCCTGTCTTGTTCATTCATGGCGATTTGGTTATAACCAGAGAACCCATCTATCATAGACATTCGGTTTGATCCAACTACTTTTTCTAGTACATGGTCCATCTTGGGTAGCGGATAATTATCTTTGAGAGACGACTTGTTTAAGTTTCAGAAATCCACACACAGTCTGATTTCCCCGTTCTTTTTCCTGACTGGGACTAGGTTGGCTACCCAGTCCGAGTATCTTAGAGGCATGATTATTTTCGCGTCCAAGAGTTTTTTAACTTCTTTTTCTATCACCGGTAACAGAATGGGGTTGATTTTCCTAAGCTTTTGCCTAAACGGTTTGACCCCAGGCTTCAACGGTATCTTGTGATCAATAATGGAAGTGTCATACGTTTTCAATTCATCATAGGCGAAAACATCTTTATACTGTCTGAGTAGGTCTCTGTATTTGACCTTTACTTTGGGAGGGAGGAACTTGGATATCTTTACTACCCTGGATTTTTTTTTAGCTCCTATATCACAGTCCTCCACTTCTTCTGGTTGAGGCTGCAAAGTAGATTTCACAGGTACGTTGTTCTGATCAAAAAGTCTTTCTAAAGGAATTAAGCCTTTCAGAATATGATTGCTTTTAAGGACCAGCATACAATGATCCGCAATTTTTTCTCGGAAGGTTTCAGGGTCTTCCCCTTCTTGCATGATCCACATTGAGTCATTTTGAATTTCTTGGTCAGCATGAATTTCAGAGAATTCGCCTACTGCTGTAAGGAATTTTTTAATTTGTTCGTCATCTTCAAAGACTTGCTAGTGTCGGATATTGTCTGGGATGGAGGGTTTGTATCTGATTTCAATGTGATACTTCAGTTTAAAAGTCGTGGAGTGGGAGAAGGTTGAAGCTGCCTTTGCCAATACATCAACATGTAGATTCTCTGCGCGAGGGATAAAATGGATATTTACGGATGAGAAAAAAATTTCCATGAGATCCCAAGCACAATTTCTATACGTTCTTAGTCTGGGATGCTTGGCTAGGTACTGTCGGTTTACTTGTTTGACTATTAATTCCGCATCACCATATACTTCCAAGTTCCTTATATTTAGCTTTTTGGCAGCCTCTAATCCTAAGATCAATGCTTCATATTCGCATACGTTATTAGTGTAATCTATGTCCCACTGCAAACAGTAAGAGAAAGGAACAATGAACTTACCTTCAAGCACCACTAAAATCACTCCCGCACCTGCCCCTTCAGAATATAAGGCACCGTCAAAGTACATTTTCCAGACACCAGTACTACACAACTCTTATGTCATGAGGTTTGACTCTTCTTTCTCTGCATCGATTTCCTCTAGACACCCATCCAAACCATCATCAAAAGATAAAATGAATTTTCCAAGATCTTGATCTGCAATGTAAATAGGGAAGTTGTTTGGGTTTTGAGGGTCACTAATCATATATGCTAATCTTGTTTCTCTGTACAACCGAGTGAACTGACCACCGAACACAGGGATTGTGGCATAAGTCATGTCCAACTGTAGAGAACCCCCCAACTTGTCTCCCCATGACCTAGATAATAGCATGCCATACTTAGGGGGAATATCTACGATAACCACATCCATCAGGACACTCTTAACCGAGACCTGTGCCAGGGTAACAACCAGATCTTTTATCATCCCCATGCATTTAACCTTCCTCGAGTCAAAAGAGTATAGATTTACATAAGGTTGTTAAGAACCAAATAGCTGAATACAAAATCACCACAACAGATACACAAAAACAATATGAAAAATCTTCTTTATTACTATCAAACCCTTAGGGTAGGGCAACACTATACAATGGATCCTATTATGGAAGGGATCCTCTCCTGTTCACTTGCCTCTTCGAGGGGGCATCCTCCTATTAAGCTACCCCTCCAAATACAATACTTCTCTTCATGTCCCATTACATTGTTTGAACCCCTTTATATAGTGCTACCATCACCTAAGAACATTCTAGAGGAAGAATCTTCTAGAAGTAGAACCTTCT
>JZKD02S1677037.1:6177-23023 GCA_000966675.3 Picea glauca | reverse complement strand
CTCGGATTTTGGGCACTATTTAAATAATTTTTCACTTTCCTATTTTTGAAAATTGAGCCTCTTTTCGATATTTGGGTATCCCAATCTCTCCAAAAAATTCTTCTAGGGAATGGATTCCCATGGTTGAGAAGATAATGTTAATTTTTATGCAACTAATTTCATATCTGAAAATTAATTCCAAGTGACCTAGACAATAAACCATAGGGTTGTTATCACTAAATAGTTTTACACTGAAATTATGACAGAAAATTACAACAGTGAAAACATAAATATCAAAGAGAAATTATCCATGCACAAGAGACACAATTTGTTGTTTTGTTAACTTTTCCAAATTAAGAATTTATGAGGGAAAAGCCAACCCTCTCACAAATCACCAAAACAATAAATTTGAGGACAAAAACTAGTCCTCTTAGCAGCTACAAAATCAAAAAAATATCTCAAGAAAAATCCCAACTTACAATCTTCTCCAACACACATATACAACTTGTTGATGTCGACCATATGGACTATATAGACTACTGACAGAAGTTTGTATGGACCTGTTGCTACCCAGAAACCTCACACATGATCTCTTTTTCTATCCTTACATGTGCAACCTCCTTTCCCTGTTGTACGACTATCACATATGTGACTATACATATTGTTTTGTACCATGCGTGTGACTGTATGAACATGCTACTTCCACATGTGTTGTTGTGTAGCTTGTACCTTAATCACATGTGAACTATTTTATCTATGTTATATCACACATGTGATCTTTATCCTTGGCTAAAAAAAAAATAGTAAATAGAAGAAACCCTAGGCTAGATTTGCCAAAATTGTAGATTTTCCCTTGTTGAAATTTCCAAGCTCCATCGCACAAGTGCTCACTCACTTATGCTAACTTCATAATGTCACAATGAAATGTCACAATATATATTCTCCTTTTATAAGAGTCCAAGGTGAGTTTCAAATCCCTTCACCAAAATAAACATTAAATGAGAATTATTTATTCTTCCTTGTGGGTGTGAAGCCCCAACACAATCCCACAAATCCCATCATCACACCCATGAAAACCCAACCCAATATACGAGGGGGTTTTCACCAAACAAAAATTCCAATTTGGTGCCAATGAAGATTCTCATATTCCTGATGCCAAGGCCACTTGTGGGAATACCTCTCGAAGCTACACAAACATCATCACTCCCTCTTAAAAAGGGAGGTATTCCATCCTCCATCACTTGGAAGTACCTGTATCTCTCACACTAGAAGTGGATCTGCTTCCCACTCTAGATATGCTACCACACTTGCACTACAATCCTCTTAATTGGCTACTCCCTTTGTCACCAAAACAAATCCTACTATATGGCATGGTCCCTTCTTGGAAGACATGTTTCTCCTAGAAGCCTCCTGCTTCTGAGCCTCCTTCCTGAATTACTCAACCCATGACACTTTATTGACGATCTTGGAATATTCCTCTCTCCCACTTGCACCTGAAGGTAGAATTCCTCTAGATGGATGATGCTCCCTCTGAGATTGTTGACTCTCTCTGAAGTCTAAATTCCTCTTGACAATCTTGGGAGGTTGATATTCCCCACCGGATACTGAAGGTCGACTCCCTTTGAACCTACAAAACCTCCAGATCTACCCACTCTATATCCTTTGTCACTCTTCTACTATTGTCCATAGATCACATAGGTTGACCCTTTATCCTATAGAAGTTTCTCGCTCTAACTCGAAGAACAATTGTTGTGTTGGAGCTCGATTCTATGGGCATGAATAACACCTGTCTGTCTCAGAAAAAATCGCATATATCTTCTCCTCGATCGATGAGATTGAGAGCACACTCCTCTTAAGTTATGGCACCCACAACACATTTGAAACCCTCAACACATCTCTTGACTCCATATAGAATGGCTCTATTCCATATCCTCGTACTACATTCTTGGTACCCATACCAAGTTCCACATACAAATATGATCCAATCTCTGTGAAGTTGTCAAAAAACTCTCATGCTCTTTTCATATGACATGAGGCTTCATTATCCACCAATCAAGTCTCACTACAAGAGACTGTAACAGAAAGGGTAGAGACCAATAAAAACTCTCTTTGAATTTTGTCTGCAACCTCATCAACCTCTTGTGTTGATGTTTGCTTCCTCCTTCCCCCTTTCCTCCGTTGTGGACACTATGAAGCATAATGGCCATACTCATGACAAGAAAAATACTTGACCTTGCTAAGGTCCTTCTTCCTTCTTGGCTCTAGAAATGCCTCTCTCTCTAAAGAACCTCCTCTTCTTCCCTTCCTAGTATGATCCACTAGGGCCCGATTCTCATCATTGTTTCCTTTGCTTGCCATTCCTATACTCTAACCAAGCTTCCTCCTAGATGCAATTAGTCCATAGTATGTCAAAATCTGACAACTTCTCTCGTGCAAAAATCCCCTGCACAAATGTTTCCCAAGACCTAGGAATACCACTCAATGCCAATTTTACTAGCTCAGTATCATCGACTATCTCACCATTGGCTACAAGTGGATCACGGATCTGAGTGATCCTCATGAGGTAGATAACAATTGTGTCAGAACAGGACATCGCAACAGCTTGGATCTGGTACTTCAAAATCAAATTTTGAATTGCATTCCTGCTTAGTACAAGATTACCAAAGCATTATACATGTCTTTGTTTTTCTTCTTCTCATATATGTGAGGTATCAGGTGATCTCTCACAAAATATAGCAACATTTGCTTGGCATTCACTTCCCTCTTCCTATGGGATGCCAATTCTTTTGCATCATTAAGACTTAGAACTACCGTCACAACATAATCCTTGAGATAATTATCCTTCCTATCCTTCCAAGCCCAGAAATTTGTTGCTCCTTGCAACCTATCCCCAATCTTTACAGTGCTCACCATTGTGACCTTCCCAAAAAAAATAAAAAAATATGCAACAACATATCTATTATACCACCAATATGCAGTTGCTTGTGGCTTAAGAAGATGACCCTCCTCTCTCTTCAAAGCCTGAACTATGATACCATGTCAATTTTTATGCAACTAATTACAGATATGAAAATCACTTCCAAGTGACCCAAACAATAAACCCTATGGCTATTATTATTGAATAGTTTTACACTGAAATTATGACAAAAAATTATAGTAGCGGAAACATAAATATTAGAGAGAAATTATCCATTCACAAGAGACACAATTTTATGTTATGTTAACTTTTCCAAATTCATAATTTCTGAGGGAAAAATCACCCCTCTCACAAATCACCAAAACAGTAAATCTAAGGACAAAAACTAGTCCTCTCAACAACTACAAAATCAACCAAATATCTCGGGAAAAATCCCAACTTACAAATTTTCTCCAACAGACATGTACATCCTGCTGACATCAGCCATACATATTGTACGAACTGTTGAGATCAACATGTATGGACCTGATGTTTCCCATAAAACTCACACACATGGCCTCTTTTTCTTCCCTCACACATGCAGTCTCTTTTCCCTTTTGTATGGTTGCTACACATGTGATTGTGTGGATAGTTTTGTACCACACGTACAGTTGTACAGACATGATACTTCCACGCATGTGGCTATATGTCCTTCTCACATGTGCGGTATGTACCTTCCTCACACATGCACTATTTTCTCTCTCCTCTCTCACACATGTGGACTCATACATGTGATCTTCCTCCTTGGCTGAAAACAGAAAATCCAAGAAACCCTTTTCCATATTTTCCAAAATTGTAGAATTTCCCTTGCTGAAATTTCCAAGCTCCCTAGCACAAGTTCTCACTCACTTATGCTAACTTCATAATGTCACAATCTCTCTTCTCCTTTTATAGGAGTCCAAGGTGAGTTTAGAAGCCCTTAGATTACTTTAATGAGCCCTTCACTAAACTCAATATTAAGTTAGAATTTTTGTATTCTTCCATGTGTGTGTGAAGCCCCAACACAATCCCACAAAGCCCATCATCACACCCATGAAGCCCCAACTCAATATACAAGGGGTTTTTCACCAAATGAAAAGTCCAATGTGGTGTTAATGAAGATTCCCACATGCCCAAAACCAAGCCCACCTGTGGGAATACCTCTTGAAGCTACAAAAACATCAACATATAAATCAAAAATTCATTCATTGGGGAAATCAATGGTTAAACTCAGCTAGTAGAGTGTCTCTTATAAAACTTGTCTTATCTTCCCTTCTAATTTATCGATACTCTTCCCTACTAGAACCAAAACTGATCTTTGGTTTACTTTCAAAGAATATAAGAGAATTCTTATGGAGGGGGGAGAAAGATGATAAAAAAAATTCTACTTAGTGTGATCAAATCAATTAATAAATCCTAAAAATAGAAGTGGTTTGGGTATAAGAAACACTAAACTAATGAATAAGGTGATGGGGAATAAATTACTTTGGAGATCAATAATTGGTCATAAAGTATGGTGGAAAAAATCCCTGGTAAACAAATATTTCATAGGTTCAAGGATTCATTGTTTAGATAGCCCTCCAAAAACTACCACAGGCTCTCCCGTCTTTAGACTATTGCTTTCCATTAAATCCAACTTTTGTGAATTTTTAACATGGATCCCTCCTAATGGAAGGATAATTCACATTTGGGAGGGAAAAATTATGTCCAATGATTCTTTGGATAAGTTCTAGGTTTTGAATCCCTTGTGGTTTTGGATGAGGAACGTAAGAATCTTCACTTTGTTTGACATCTCAAATTGGAGCAATTTAACCGAGGAATGGACATGATGGAAATTGCTAAGTTTGTCAAGACCTTTGGATCCTCTTTATAACATGATGTTGACCTCCTTGTAGGGTTTTTCTCTCTGGAATCAAAGGTGATTATATGTGTGTGGATGGAAAGGATATTTGTATACAATGAATAGGGGGTATTATTCTTTGCTTGAAAACTTGTTCCTTTACCTTCACTTTGGTTTGTGGGTGACCATTTGGAACAATGACAATCTTCCAACAATTGATTTTTTACTTGGTTTCTTTCTCATAACAAAGTTCTCACCTTTGAAAATGTGTGTGGGCGTGGACTTGCATGGTCGTCACATTGTGTTTTATGTCTATCTCAAGAGGAAACCTTGCAACATATGTTTGTCGAGTGTAAATATACAAAGGAGGTTTGTTCATTAGTGTTAACTGATATTGAGCATAGTTTGATTGACATATTTCCTGCTCTGATATATTTTCACAATGGAGGAGAATATATCAAGGTAGTTTCCATCAAAAAACAAGTTTTAAAAGGATTTGGAAATCCCTCGCCGAGTATATTAGCTGGTGCATTTGGTTGTCCCAGAATAAATATATTTTTCACAATGAAATGAGATTTCCCAAGCAGGTTGCAACTAAATCTATCTCATTACTATCATAAAATTATGACTTTAAGGAGTGACTCTCCCATCAGGATTCCAATATAATCTTCTTTGACGAAGCTTCTATAAATAACCCAGGGGTGGTAGGTGTGGGGGGATTATTTGCGATTGTAGAGGAAATCCTTTGGTCCTGTATGCTTGGGGGATTGGAAAGGTCACAAACAATTCTATGGAAGCTTATGCCTTGTGGCTAGGTATTAAGTTGGCTAAGGAGTATGGTCTTCAAAAGCTCATCATAATAGGATACTCCACGATAGTGATCATGGCCTTAATCAATTGCTTTGATCCAAATTTGAAGGATCTTCCTTGAATATTATTTCCTTTCCATAGTGCTCTAGATACATTTGAAGAGTTTCAAGTATTCCACATTCCTCGTGAGCTTAATATTTTTGCAGACAGGTTGGTGAAACATGATTCGTCCTTAGGGGTGGGTGAAATATTGATTAATGGAYRAATGGACTTCCTATTCATTCCACAGTCCATGTTTCAAATATTATTCATATGGAATGGGAGGTTGTTGGTACCTTGTTCCATGTGCTCCCTCATCTATCTCAATCCCTCCATTAAATTGGTAGTTAATGCTCCTTTATGGCATATGCGTGGGAAAATGTATCTATGGGAGATGGCTTGTGTTATAAAAATAGTGCAGTCTGGTCTGGTCTATTCCTAGTGTGAAATTTCAGCTATGAATTGATGAAGATTGGTGGGTGATCTCATTTTCTCATGTTCGAAGGTGTATGTCCATTCTAATTAGGCCATAAACCCTCTAGTCTCTTGCTTTGAATTTGAATCAAAATGAGCTATATGTCTTTTGGAATGGTATAGAAGTTGGTTTAGCTTTGCTTAGGGATTTCTTTAAAGTTTTTTATTATACCTGGGATGGGGAAGTTACAGGTGGTGGTGTTATCCATTGGATTGGTTATCCTTTGTCCTATCTTTCCTTTTAGGTGGTGGTGTTATCCTTCATTTGTGTTCTCTTGATTTTGGGAGAGCTATTGTTTGATAACTCCTATGGTTTGGGTTTAGGGCTCGACTGTATTTTTATTCTAGATTCCAATTCCTATTGAAAATTCATAGTGACAATAAGGTGGGTCCATTCCCCTTCTAGATTCTTTTTTTCTCATGCGAAGGATGTGAATCTGGTGGTTTTCACTCGTTTATTTTGGGTCTCGTGCTATGAGAATTCAACAATATGTTATAATATCCTCCTTCCTGTCAGTGGGTTCGATATTTCATCTGGTATTTTTCAAATCAACACTCTTGATATAAACAATAGAAACATATTAGTGGGGAGATGTGAACTTGTATTTTTCATTCTTTACTCTATCCATTCCTTATTTTCATTCATCATCAATCTTCCATGAGAAGTGGGAATTAGTCACATTGCAAACATGGGATATATGTGTGGTTTTGTCACGGATATTTCAGAAAGAGAGATTCAACAAATACTCATGCACCATGAGGAAATTATAGAAGCCAATCCCTCTACCCTCCAATAACTTACAACTCAGGTTAGAGATATGGAACAATCCTTCTCACGGAGAATTGAGAGCCTTGAAACTGAATTCCTTCTGCTGTGAAGTTTGATATTAGCTTAGCCCTCTTAGTCAATTTCCATTAAATGAGGATTTGATTCAACTCAAAATGGGACCTTAGAGGTTGGACAAAGGACTCATGAAGCTACTCTAATGGAGGTTGAAGAAAATTCTCCGTAGCATAGAGGAGTGTAGGAAAACAACAATCATGATTCGGGCAATTAATGTACTTTAAAATCATTTTTTTTTCTTGTATAATTTGTTAATAAATATTGTAACCATTTTATATGGATGTTATATAGACTTGGGTTTATACTCCATAGGCTAGTGGGATATAAATACATCTTGAAATTTGCAAAAAAAATGTATAAATTTGTTTGTCTCTAGTTGTTCGCTTCGGTGTTGTAGATTATATATAATAGAAAAGTTCAATTTATTAAAAAAAAAGTGGTTCCTCTCATACTACTTTGCTTTCCTTGGATTCTACCCTTTAAGACCAATCTACCACACTTCTTTCCATCCTTTGCAAGTTACCCTCTCCTTATGCTATATAATTATGTCTTCCTTTAACTCTTCTAGATCGTGTGGTTCAAGGTCTTCAATAGTAGAAGAACTTGGTGCTATTCCTCCTCATCTAATATGGAAGGTTAAAAAACCTTCAAATATTCCACACTCACCACTGAACTGATTTGCATATAAAGAGGAAGTTTTAGCTTGAAGGAATTCTCATTTACTTTCTCAATGATGTCAAATGGTTCGTATCTAAGGGTATTTAGTTTCTTTGTTGCTCCTTGCAATAGTTTCTTATACATATAGAGCCACACATTGTTTCCAACATGGAATTTTTGATCCTCCCTATGTTGGTTATGCCTGGATTTATACAACTATTGACTCTTCTTGAGATACTATTGAACCCTTCAATGTGTTTGTCTGATATTTTCCATGAATGTGCTTGCCTTATATTCATCTCCTTGTATTATTGCTTCATCCTTATGTTTTCCATACCCAGTATCAAATGGAGAATGAGGTAAATAACCAAAACATATCTCAAAATGGGACTTAATGGTGGAAGAATGGATTGCTATATTGTAGGAGTGTTGAATGTAAACTAGTTGCTCATCCCAAGTTTTTGGATGTTTGTTATTGTAGCCTCTCAACAATTTTACCAGTGTCTAGTGAACATTGAACAACCTCTGTTTTTATGTCATTCTGATGGAAAGTAGTGGAATACTTCAACTTGGTATCCATTCTCTCCCAAATTTCCATCTAGAATCTAGCCAAGAACCCGCTATCTCGATAGGAGGTTGGAAATCTAAAATGTACCAAAACATTGTTGAGGAATAGTTCAACTGTATTTCATCCAAATACCGTCTTATTACATGGAATGAGAGCATACGTTTTTTTTATGCGGTCTACCACAAAAAACAAGTATTCGTGGCCTCTACAAGTCATATGCAAACCTCCAACAAATTCCATGGAGAGTCTCTCCTAAGGCATGCTTGGTACTAGAAATGGCATGTATAGGCCAAGTTTTTGGTTTCTTAGATTGATTRTGTTGTAAATAATAGAGCCTCTAACAAAKTTTTCCACCTACTTGTGCATTTTCAGTTAATACACATATMKTTTCAAATTTTCCATTTTCTTTGTCACACCAAAATTCCCATCAACTTTAGAAATGTGTGCCTCTCTCATTAATTGAWTTATTTTGTCCTAGGGTATGCACAACTTGTCCAAMTTGTATAGAAACCCATATTGGAGGTTGTATTTTTTTCCTTCAATGGAAGTGAACAACCTCTCCTTCAACTATTTATGGACACRTGTGAAATATTTATCTCCCTCAYACTATTCTTCACCTAGAAGTTCATGAGTAAAAGGCGCAAGCTGCATTATCACTCCAACTACTGCAATCTTCTTTAGTGGTGGTCGAGAGAGAATGTTTGCTAGCCTATTKTTGATGTGTTTTCATGCATAAAATTGATCCAAGTGGATATCAGTGGCCACCCACCTATTACACTGACTCAAAGACCAATTTCCATTTTGGYAGTTTTTTCCTAGGTTTTCGGGTCCTAAAMTTTTAGGGWCGTTTTGAGGCCCTAAACAACATTTTTTGGGCCYGCCACTTTGACACTATATACTTTATCCAAAGTGTGACTGCAACATGTGTAGTCCTCGGATAGTTATTTMCAATGAGCTATTGTGYGCCTGAAATGGAGATTGTATGAAAAAGTTGCGACCTTAGGAAGTTGATGTACCAACTTACCCCATCGGGACCCACATGAMTTTTGGCRCTTCATCTCCTAGGGTTAGGTTTTTGGATGTTTAGGATTTTCTCATTTATGCTTTATGTTAAAAAGGCCTTTGGAGCCTCATTGTAACCAACTTCTTAAGAATGGGCGTAGATGACACATCTCTTCTCAGAGATAAGCTACAACCATTCTATCTAGCTTGTGTGCTTTTGCATTTTACAATCTTTTGTATTTCAGACAGTCATTAATAGAATCTGAGCTTTACTATAATACTATGTTCCTTTCCATATCTTTGTGTAATTATTTGTTATATCTCTATTGTATATCTGCCTTCATACCATTCCTAAAATAATATGAATTAGTGGTATCAGAGCGGTCTGCTCCTTGTCATCTTCAATGCATGTCCTCGATGAGGTCGGGGTATAGAGAGTTGGGTATCGAGCTTATATATCTTGAGGAAAATTGATCTTGCATGCCCAAGAGACCTTCCATGGTGGAAGAAAAGAGGGACGATGGGATAGGAGATTCTTCAAACTGTTGCTCGAGGAAGCCCTTGCACAATAGAGGAACGAGATGATGGATAATTTCGCCCAGATCCTTAGACGACTATCAGAAACAATAGAGGAACCTTCATCTGTAAATCACTTCGGAGGTGAGACACCCTTCAAGGCACAAATTAACTTTGATATTCCTTGATTTAAAAGCTAGATAGATGTTGATGCTTTGGAAAATTGGTTAAATATGCTAGAGGGTCATTTCTCTATCCACAATTTTTCCAACAGTGAAAAGATCAAATTTCCACTCCTTAAGTCCCTTCCCCATGTTAGATATTGGTGGGAGACTTACTGTGAGAAACATGTCGAGGATGAGTCTATAATTTTTGGGCCAGGACCTACTTGGGTGGATTTTTTTTATGCCCTCAAAGAACAATATTACCTTGTTTGAAGTTATGATGACCAGTGTTGGAGCCACCATTGTTTTGTTTTATCTATCACAATTTTCATTTTGATACTTGAAATCTAAAGCTGGTTTTCTTTTTCCCTTTGAGATTTTGAGACCTATGAAACCTTGTCACGTGAGTAGTGATGATTTTCTACTCTCGAAACAATTCCTACCTTTCGTACGAATGTTCACTCTTTTTGTTTTACTTCGGGATCTCGCAGGTCGGATACTATAATTCATGAATTCACACGTCCCGAGTCGCGAAACGGCGAAGTCGTTTTAATTTTTCACTCAAAGCAGTATCCAGGGTAAAACCTTTTAACTCATGATTAGACATCGTCGGGGTTTCGCGCCTCAGCGTTCACCAAACCAAAATTTTTATTTTTACAACCCCGAGAGCCAAGAATACGAGGTCTTTTCTGGATAACGGATGTCAAGGATTAAAGGCAAAAAGCTAACCGTGGTAAAGGTTGTTCTCGGCATTTTTCCACTCGGCACTATCTTTTTCAAAATTTACAGCTTCTAAACCCCGACTCACAAAGTCACGATGTAATTATAACATGATTAATTAATCACTTAATCCAAGATTATCTTCCCCTTAATTAAGTCTTGTTATCGCCATCTCGCGGTTTCGCGACTCGACATACAAATCTCCTAGAAACTTATCTTCAAAGCTCGAAGTCGCGATATGGCGAAGGTGATAATTATAAAATTAATCAAGCCCCAAACCGCGATTACCTTTAATTAAACCTAAATCGATCTTCGCAGTCTCAGGAGTTAGAGACTCAAAATGTTAAAGAAAATTTCCCGATATGACGAATAGCAAGATATTAATTACCGTTGGCAAGATTGGGGTAATTAAGCTAAATCAGACGCATCCTACGTTTTGATGCTTGCACGATTCTCGAGGAATCCTTTTCACTCCATACGCCAATTGACTTTTAAACCGCCAAAATTTATGACATTAATGGGAAATAGGGTAAATCTATGAATATAAGATCGATTTTTACGGCGACAATTTATTTCTAAATATGATTGGACAGACTAGTTTCAAAAGGTACCGATTTTTCAAATATATGTAAGAGCTACAATTCATTGTAACAAATGCATTTTCATAACACGCAGAGCTCATCACTTCTAAGTAAACTAACTTCTGTATGTATACGCAGTTCTATCGCAGAAGAGCTAAAACTCAAGCTTCAGCCATGGCTCCGCGGAAAGTAGCAAAGGCGAATGTTGAGGTTGCAAGACAAAGCTCAAACAATGTCTCTGATACTTCACCCCAAAGTATCAACTCGGTCCCTAACTGGTCATTTGTTTCAGAGGTTCTGCAATCAGAATTGGTCGATTATTCCGACGATTCTGACGACAATGAAAAAGATGATCTTAACACCAAGTACAAGATAGTCGTCCAATCTGGAATGCACAGAATAGCAGCCAGGCCATGGTTGCTACAATATTATAACATGGTATGATGGGCGTTGGATCATGTAGACATACCGACCAGGACTATCATGAACGAGTAGAGAGTTACCATAGGGACTTTTAGGCCTGAGCACCTACAAACCATGTATAAGCTACCCACGACATTCGACTACACATATGGCACTGAGTTCTTGGAGGAATTCAAGGAGAAGGAGTGCACACAGTATGATAAAACCATGCCCAGTTTGATAAAGGATTGGGTTTCACGCACCGCGAAGTTCAGAGCTAATGACCACGGTGTTTATTCAATTGCTTCGTTGGAACCACAGTATAAATATGTGGCCATGATGACGTGTTGGTTATATGGGAGAGAGGACACATCGCATTTTTTTCTTGCGTGGGTGCCTCTAATGTTTCGGTTCGCAGAAGGTTGCTCTTTTAATTGGGCAAAGATGCTTTCAGATAGTTTGGTCAACCGGGTCATAGAGTACCGGGAGCAGAAGGAAAATGGGAGGTCGTCCTCATTCTTCATGTATGCATATATTATGGACGCAATATGTTCCATGACGACATTTCCATTGATGAGCTGGGGTTGGACTCCGGCCGAAGACAGACCCATACATGTATATCATGAAAAACTATGGGAAAATAAAGCAGAAAGTTTCTCATATGAAATTTTTAACTGGGTGATGGTTCCCCTGCATATCGCCATTTTTGGCCACCCACCACCCCGTATCTTGGACAGCATTGTGACAAATCTGAGCAGCATAGTGGACTGGTACATGGAGGCAAAGTTTTCGTACTTCAGAGTGTTTGGGGCTTCTGTTCCCCTGCATGCGCTGCCATTGTTCATTCCTGACAAGCTAGCTTGTCGCGAGGTCACCCGGCATATGGTAATTGGCGGTGTAAGTAAAGAGCTCAAAGGGTACTCAAAGAAGGTATGGCCGTTTTTTCCCATTTGGTTGAATTCTTATTCTTTATTAGATTTCGGGCATGCCAAAGCCAAGGCTACAGCCCTGGAAGACCTAAATTTGGTCTCCATCAAGTACAAGAAGCATGATCCACAGAGGGTCTTGAGTAACCATTTAGCTAATTGTGGGCTCAAAAGATTTGAGCATGAAAACTCGCCCTTGGATGACATTTTCCGAGGAGCGAGGTCCTATGAAGAAATTCTGGCCCAAATCCAATCCTTGGCACCCGAGGATAGAGCTGAGGTACTGAAATTCTAGGAACACGGACGTAGTTGCCTCCTCGTTGTATTGTGAGGCGAAGGTCCAGGTATTTCGGAGACAAAACAGAAGGATGCTGAAGGTTCTAAAGATGCAACTACTAATCTGGGAAAACACCAGGACGAGGAGGAACAAACGAAGAATCCTAAAGCAGAGGTAAAGACTCCGAACCTGCCAAAGAAACAGAATTCGAAGACTGAGATAAAGACCCTAGAACTGCCAAAGAAGCAGAACCCGATCGACACCCCAGAAAAATCGACGAAACAGATCGGGGAACCCATCACCTCTGTCACTCCTTTGCAGTCAACGCCGGGGACTATCGAAGAAGGATGGATATTCAATGAGGATTCGAGGCCCATAAGAGCAGAAGAACTCCCTCTGAATGAGTTTTTCTTTGATAAAAAGAGAAAAGCGGTGGTAAAGAGGGAATTTTACCAGGAAGGAGAGACGACTGCTACAAAGTACAAAGTCATGACCGACGGAAAAAATAAAAAGAATGAGAAATTTGCCACTGAAATCGCAGGGATGATAGGAGCGTATGCCTTGGAAAATCAATTCTCAGTCGAACTTTTAAAGAACCAACTTAAAAGGAAAAATCGCCTGATCAGGACTGTTGAAGCCAGATTGGCCTCAACCACGGAAAATGCTAAAGGCCAGGTGAGCGTGGAAATAGAACAAGCCAGATTGGCCGACAAAAGTGAAATAGAGGTGCTCAAAGCTAAGCTTGAGCAAGCACAGTTGGCGGTCCAGGATGGTCGGACGCAGGCGAGCCAACAGAGGAGTTTGATTGAACAGTTGCAGGCTCGGGTAGAAATCGCTGAGAGCAAAATGATAGACATCGGGATATTCAAATCCCAAGCGATCGAGATTCGGGGAAGAATCTCTTCGACACAACAGAATTTGCTCACCAAGGTGGGAGCGATCCGGGAAAATTGTTTGTTGATCAATCAGGTTTCCGAGAACTTATCTGTCAGAGAAAGGGATGCAGGAGCGGCTCGGGTCGCCTTCCAGGAAGCGGTAATAGCCATGAACAACCGGGTTTCAGCAGGTACTCCCAGGTTCACCATTTCATAGAAAACCCAAGGAAATATTTTGTTGAAGGATTGGGAGCACAACATCTCCATGGGCAAGGAGCAAGCCCAAAAGATAACCAATTCCCTAGAAGAAGCCTTTAATTCTATAGACGGCGAGTTACTGGGCATTGACAGCGAAAGCAATGCCGAAGCGTTGATGCAAATGAATGTGGAACATATCTCACTTGATCTGAAAGATAAGGAAGAAAGAGATTTGGCTGATATCTCTCAGATGAATATGGTGGACATAGTCCAAGTTGATAAGTACATGATCAAACCCAGCACGCAACTAAGTTCCCTCGACATCATCGATGCACAAATGGAGGACAAGCTGCAATAGTTAGCCCGAGAATGTTACTTCGTCGAGGCCAGTTGTCAAGCAGAACCATCACGGCTCATATCCCAGCTAGTGGAAAGATGTATCGCCTGCACCGATTCCGCGCGACGACAAACACCTGGCACCAAGTGAAGACAGAGTGGGAGAAATGGAGCGATTTCTCTCTTCTTTGTCATAACCGAAATTTTATGACTATTGAGATTCTACCTGCTTTGTAAAAAATTGTATAAATATATTCCAGAAAGAAATAAACAGGGCTGGACCTTTTTGAGTCATTTGTAATAGAGTTTTTACATTGAAAGTTAATACAAGTAGATCTGGAGATTCTCAATTCCGTCACTACTGTATTACAAGTTTGCTTCCTTGTGTCTCATTTTTCCATTTCATTTCATATTCTTAGATGATGTGCTTTGTTATACTTTAGTACGACCACTACTATAACGAATGAATTTTGGTTTTCTGTAATTGTTTATTGTCTTTCCTCTGCACCAGTTATCAGCGGGTGTAAGACCAATCTACATTTTCAGAATTCTACATATATTCTATGCTACGTCGGTTGTTTCCTTACTATTTTCCTCTTCTGTTTATATGCCAAATTTCCCTATGATAGGAGCCTTGCATTATATACAGGTAAATATTTTTCCCCCACTTCACATATTTTATTAAAATATAATACAGTTACGGGAAAGAGCCTTAGATTTGCATTCATGTTTTATCTCTGCAATCGTAAATTCTCTTTTATGCGACCCAACTAAGACACCACTTAACTTCTCTTAAAGTCTTTCCTACCTTATTGTTCCCCCATGACAGTTCCTGTACCAACTCAACCTAATGTTGAACCTGGACTATTGAATCAAACACACATTGCCTTAAACCTCTTCGACACAATTCTTAAAACGGCAACTAACCGGGCCGAACTTGAACAATCATGGGCAGCCATTGAATGAGACATAACTAGCCAGGAACAGTTGGAAGCCAGACAACGCCAATGAAGAAATCATCCTTAGTTTCCTTCTCCGAAGGTTGACGTTTCTCCCTTCATCTTTTAACCACTTTTAGATGCCTTGACACTGTACTTTTAAGCCTTAAGTACAGACTCAGGAACAACATCTTTCTGGCACCGTTGCCGAGGACCGAAGTTACGAAATATTTTTCCCTGGGAAAACGACATTTGTTTTTCGTTGAAAGTGTTACCCTTTGATAGTGAAAAAAGAGTACACACCTTCTAAGGATTTTTATCTTTCACTTGGTGACTCCACGAAGAAATAAACTGGCATTCGGTCGAAGGAATACCAGACAAAACCTTGATGGTACGCATATTACGCCTGTTACCGACCCCAAAAAAATTATAAAGATGAGAGGTTCTTTTAGGCCAACCACTATAGTTTACCAACTTGAAACCCCATCACTGAAGGCTGAGAGTCCTTCCAAACCCCCAACTTCGCTCAATCCTCATTTTGATGGTAAAGATTCAACGCCCATCTGCTCCGAAATTAGGAGTGAGATCCATCCGACAATCCCCTTAGCACACAAGGGAAAGGGCCCGCTTGAAAGTTAGTCGGATTTTAAAATACCATCTTTTATTCAGTTGAATTTCCCGACTTCACCAAATTCTGAAGAGTGTGTTACACACTCGTTTCTCACACCCGTCAATTTTCCCGATTCCGTCTCTTGCAAATCCGAGGAACTGAGTCCTCGCGTTCCTTATCTTTCCTCATCGGATTTTCCTCTTCGTGAAGAAAATAAAGATTCCCTTTTAATTTTCCAAAACCCCCTTTATAACTTCCCTCAAACAATGATGGCAGCTGCCGGAGGAGGAGGGGGAGGGTTTATAGGAGGAGGAGGAGGGTTTATCGGAGGAGGAGGGGGAGGAGCCCTTCCAGGAGGAGGTGGAGGCGGAGGAGTCCCTCTAGGAGGAGGTGGAGGTCAAGGGCCTGCCCCCCCTCCCAGATTTTTCACGAAAGTCACAGCCAGATACGCTCCATTAGTATTGCCCATTCCCCTACACGATCTTCCAGAAAATTACATAAAAAACCTACTGAAATTCACTGGAGAGGGGGATATGACTGCGGCCGAACATATTAATTTTTTCGACCAATTCGTAGATATCTTTGGTATCGAGCATGAGGATGTCTATTCGAGGATCCTTGTCCAAACCTTTGAAGGTCAGGTCCAAACTTGGTTTCAGAGCCTACCCGCAGCTTCTATCTTGTCATATGACGCTTTGGAAGATGCTTTCATCAGGCAATGGGGCGAGAGAAAAGACCATCTCTATTATTTGACTGAATTTGGGTCTTTGAAGAAAAAGAACTCAGAAACAGTCATGGAATTCATTCAGAGATTCAACAAACTGTACAATAAAATCTTGGCTGAGGTTAAACCATCACAACCTGCGGCCAAACTAACTTTTGTCGGAGCTTTCGAGCCCGATTTCGCACTACTTTTGCGAGAGTGAAGGGGATCCACCTTAAACTGTATGCAGAACGATGTGGTAGAAATAGAATCTAATATGATGGCTTCGGGTAAACTTAAGGCTAGATTAGAGACTGGAAACCGAGAGACCAAGTGCTTTAGAGAACAAGCAGGCCCTTCAGGGTCCAATAGATCCTCAGACGATAGGGTGGACGATATGGCTAGAGTGATTAAAGAGTTGTCAAATAAAATAGCCCGAATGGAACTCGAAC
>JZKD02S1677036.1:313316-331029 GCA_000966675.3 Picea glauca | reverse complement strand
GTTATGATCTTTGATATGGTTGTGTGAGTGGTTGCTTAAGGTGTTCGTCTTGTTTGGGAATACCCTATTTTGTCAAAGATGGTATCTGAGATGGCAACTCCGATGATTGAAAGTCTACTCCATGTTATTTTTTTAGTCTTGGTTTTGAACCTGTCACTTGGGCTTGTAAGAAACAATGGACTCTTGATCTTCTTCAAAACAAGCATAGTACCGAGTAGTGGTTAATGGAAGTCAAGAATCTGTGTGGCTTATATAGATCCTTTCAAAGTTTTGATTCCAACAACATCATTCAAACACCCATTGGTGTCAATAAAAGTTCCATCAAACTTGCCAACGATCCGGTTCAATATCAACGCAACAAACACTTTGAGTTACAAATGCACTTCATCAAAAAGCTCATTCATGATCGCTTTCTTGAAGTGCTATTTTCCCCCATAGATGATCAAGTTGCAGACATTTTCACAAAGTCTCTTACAAACGAAAATTTCTCCAAACTTAGATCTATGTTAGGAGTTCAAGAAGTTGTCATTAAGTGGGGATAGTCTCTAATGTCTCCTTCTCTCCCCTGTTGTGTCACCTTTGTAAATCATTCAATCCTGTCATAAGTTGTTCTTAAGGGGGATGTTAGGGTATTTAGACACTTAGGAGTCGGTTAAGATCAACTTGGTCTAATGTGTCTTTAGGTAAAAGTATGTTTCTTTAGTATGCATTTGTAGTTATGTAATTTGATGGTCACAATATGTTCTAGACATGGAGTGATCTGTCAACTCATATTCTCCTCGATCTTAATGACTAGATTGATCAATGAATTGACACATGATTGGTCCATGATCTCTATTTAAAGAGAATGGAGGGTCATTTTTCATCGATTGATTGTGAGAAACTCATATGTACAATATTTTTCTTTTGCATTAATAAATTGTCTCAAGTGGCCACGTTGACTAGGGCCATGGACTGTTTCCCTCTTAGAGGGTTTTAACCACATAAAAACATCGGTGTTATGATCTTTGATATGGTTGTGTGAGCAGTTGATTAAGGTGTTCATCCTGTGTGGGAATACCATGTTTTGTCAAACACTCCTTTGTATTACAAATTTCACAAAATCACTCATCCTATGGTGTTTTTGGATTAGTCGAATGACTATTTTCCCTACATTAGTCGTCAGAATTAGTCCTAATTTTGGAAATATGAATTTTGTTCTTTGAGCTCATAATGTTGGGAAAATAGCTTAGACCAATGAAATTATGATTTATAACATCTTTGTAGTAGTTAAGCTTCCTCTTATTCATGGTTTCATTATCATCCCGAATCTTACACAAGGATGTAAGATTTAATATTGTTGATATTATTAATCTTAACATCTTCTTTTATGTTCAAGTAGTTAAGGCAAGCCTCATAATCTCTAGCTCAACCTTTTATAATCCTGTGGTGGCTATTGTTCACATGAGAAGAAATAACAAGGAGCCCATCTTGCTAAACTTGAGCAATTTGTGTTTATAATCCAAATATCAAATCATGGCTTTATACTCCACAAAAGTACATTGAAATTTAATGAAGAGAATGATGTAGGTAATGATGCCTTTAATTTTAAAATTATAGGCTACGAAGCATCTTTGGATTTGCTCAATTTTAGTCCAAGTCTCACAAGAGATGTTGTAGGCCCAAAATTCACAACCCTAAAGCATAACTGATATAAAGATAGAGTTGAAAATAATTTTTTTTCTTATCCTAGTCTCATAGCTCAACAATTCTCCATACGACAATAATATTTCCAACCACCAATGATTATTTTCTTGACATTGTGATTCTAGTTCAAATGGAATTTGAAATAAATAACCGAGTACTTGTAAAAGTGTGCCTCTTCAAGGTGTTATCACCATGCAAAATTAGAAGTAAATTGTTTTCTTAGATTTAATTATGATAATTTTGGTTTTATCAATATCATTGGTAAGCTCTTAATTTTTGCATAATTGTTGGAGAATTTTGAGTTTCTTGTGGATATATTCAATAGTTTTTACAAGGAGAACAATATCATCGAATATAAGAGAAAGACAACAACGAGTCTAACCTTGTTAATACCAATGCATCCATCATATCTTAAAAATTGCTCAATTTTATTGATATAGATGTTGTGAAGGGTGGGAGAAGGGGGGCACCCTTGCTTAGCAACAATATTACAAGTATCTTCATTGACCACTCATTATTACATTGCATATTAACAATAACCTTTTCGTAGATCCTAATCATGTTGTTATGGCGCTTAGAAGGGATACTTGTTTCTTCTAGCATTTTCCATAGCTTGGTTCTAGGCACAAAGTTGAAGGGTTTTCTAAAATCAACAAATTAACATATAAGATCTTATTTTTTGTCTCTACAATCCTTAGCAATAATTGTAAGGGTGATAAGTTGATCGTTTGTAGCATGTTGGTTCTTGAATGATGTGTGTCATACGAAGGGTTTGGAAGATGTTGCATTCCTCTAATGTGAAATTTTCAAGAACAAATTTCTAAGAAAAAACAAATATTCAAAGTAATGTTTTCATATAAATTCTCAATTGTATCATTTTTCATATCATAATTGAACAACTCTTGTATCTCCTTGAGAAAATGTGAAGTTTTTTTTATTTTCAAAGAGAACTTGATTGGTTATATTGTGCAAGTAGTTTCCTCAAGGGTGTATCTATATTTAAAGTTACTATGATGGGGCAATGATTAGAATTTGGCTTGTTATCCTCCATTATTTCAACATTATCAATTTTATTTAGCAAGAAGATGACATAATCTATGACACTTCTACCCTTCTTGTGAATGCAAGTCATAAGGTGAGAGTTAAGCCAATGATTCAACCCACAAATTCTTAGGTCATGGCAAGACATCAACCTAGGAAGCTCAAATTTGTTTCAATATATTTAGAGCATCTTTTGTAATTAAGGTTTGAGATTGGAATTATGAGTTAGAATATTGGATGGACCTCTACCAGTTCTAGCATTAAAATCTCCAAGAAGAAGAATTTTGCCTTTGGCTTTTAGGGTAGTAAACAATTTTCTAAAGTTAATAAAAGAACATTCAATTGCAAGATCGGGGCTATTGTTGAAGGTAGAGTTGAAAGGGGAAATGCAATAAACAAGAAGGAAAATTGTATCCTTATATTCAAAAGTGATATTAAGCAATATATATTAGCTATAGGGATCAATCTTATACATGTTAATATTCAATTTAAGCTCCTTATGGATGTAGCAACAAATACCACATCTCCCCTTGCACATCAACTTTATCTACATCATGGATCATTCAAGATTCATTGTGTTCTTACGTTTCAACAAGCAATATAAGATCAATTGAAGTTTGTATTGAGCTTATCTTAGGGCCATTCCTCCAAGAGAATCCTTGGCAATTCCATGTGAGCATCCTAAGTTTTCTTAATCCATATTTGTTACTTTGGAAGTTATCTATTATTATTGCACTTCTATTCCTTATTATTGCCCATTCGCATGTTTTCTTAGCATCTGACTTTTTGGAATTCCTTTCTCAATTAAGCTTGGTATTGTGTGATAAGGTCTCGATTTATGAATATACATGTTCATTTTAATTTGTAAAATTTGCTTAGAATGTTTAGTTTTGTTTATGTTGATTCCACCTTTCTTCAAATTAAGCATCTCTTCCCTTTGATGTTTTTACTAGTTCTCTTTGCTTTCAAGATCCCTTGTTTTCAATCTCAAATTTGTTTTGTAGATTTTTAATATTTTTATAATTTCGACTTAATTGATTTAATTAGTTACAACTAAGCCCAAGGGGTTAGCTCAACAAGTTGTCTCCAATGTTGTTGGGCATTTGTCTAGTTTTGTGCTAACAAGCCCTCAATTCTAATCCCCTCGATGAGACACACTAATTTAGGATGACAAACTTAAAAATATATTTCACAAATGTGAGGAAACATCCCTTAAATTTCTCCTAAAATTTTTCTAAAAAAACTAGTTACTATTAATTAATCATATTAAATTACAAACTTTTTGATATTTTTAACAATAAATTCAACATATATTTCTATGTGCATTTAATTTTTTAATTTTATTTTAAAATTAATTTAAACTAAACTTTAAACATGATTATAACATAATTTTCATATACACATATATATTCGTTCACTTAACTCTTCGAAAAACAATGGCCACATGTTTTGTGGCCCCACTTAAGGCAAAACCAAATCAAGTGGGGGGAATTGCAATAATCCTTCAATCTTCGTGACCGAAAAACAATGGCCACATATTTTGTGGCCCCACTTAAGGCAAAACCAAATCAAGTGGGGGGAATTGCAATAATCCTTCAATCTTTGTGACCGATTAACAAAAGAAATGTCAACTCTAATGTGTTAATTATTCGATGCAATTAATCTAATAATTTATGAATGAGAGTGATGTTCAAGTGGGGAGAATCATGACATGGGAGTAACGTAGTAATGGGATGGGCACTTGTCTTTTTTTTGGCCACATTGCGTGCAATCAAAGTAACTATGTTCAAAGCATTGGATTTTTTTATTTTTTATTTTAAGCTAGAATAAAATGGTATTTTTAAAGTAGAATGAAGTGATTTATAATGTACGAGGTATGATATTATTGACGATGTTAAAGTTGAAGTGTAAAAATGTGTTATTATATGAAATAAGTTAAATGTATAGTAATTATATTTGATTTTTAGGTGATTTTTTAAGTTAAATTAGGTTAAATTTTTAGGTATGGTTAAAGTTTTATCATGATTTAAGTTTTATGCATGTTGAAATTATGTTTAAGGGTTTTACCTCATTTTAAATTGACTTAGATATTTAAAAAATCAATTAGAGTTTTAGATAATTTGGAACTCTAACTTATTGGGATTTTGGATTTTGGTGTTGTGAAGGAGGATTGCTATATTATTAGGAAGAAGGATAAACTTTCTATGAATTTGAGCTTTTCTAGTTTGCCATCACTAGGTCGATCATGGAATCTTTTCCAAAATTGCAATTTTGGATTTGATGAACTTGTTGTTTTTAATGTAAAAATAGATTCAACATCCTTGAATACTTTCGATGTAACTGGATTATGCAATGTTAACATTTAACATTTATCATTTTCATGTTATCCCATTATTTTGAGTGACCCAAAAAAACTAATTCGTAAAACTTTTAGACTACCACAATGATTAGACTCCTCCTTATCATATTAATTTGGAGAAATAGAATTCAAATTCAACTTTAACATTAATAAAAAAAAGTCTCATAATTACTATATATGTGAAATTATTCACAACATACACTCAATTAATTAATTATTAATATCTAACAAAATTTCATCATAGGAATATGTCATTAAAGTAAGAGCAAGCAAGATTGTGGAATAAGGTTCATTTTGGTGAAAATTATCCACCATGCACACTACCAATGATTGATAGTGTACCTTCATTTCCTGCCCATTAGATACCACACTATTCACCATCCATCGAACATGCTGAAAAGATTACACTATCAATGATTGCTAGTGTTACTAGTAAATATCACTTGTTGTTCATCTTACATATAAAACAACATCATACGACCTGTACTTTCAAATGCTTGGTATGTCAAAGGGACAAAATATACCTCAAATTCTAAAAAATATTCAAGAAAAAACTCGACAAACAAAAACTCAAAAATACTTTAAAAATCATAATCACAACTTCAATTATAAAATTGATTTATAATGTTAAAGATCAACTATCTTGTGTTTTTGTTGGGTTGTGACAACACATACCCTTGTCATTACATTCGTTTGGAGATTTATCAAGCGTTTGGATTTTCGGATGCCTAGAAACACTTGAGATCTCTCCTGGTTAAATGTAGAAGCCCATGAGGAGCTTCTTGAGACTTGTACTCATTTCTCCATTACTTAGTTGAGCAATAAAGAATACCATTGCATCCAAATTCATCTTTTCTTTGTTGTGTTGTGTCTGATGTTTTATTTCTCTATATTTGTCTTTGTTCGTGAATTACATTTGCAGGCTTGAATTCCAACAATTGGTATCAGAGTGAGGTTGAGTGTTGGCATGTGAGAGCTGAGGTCAACTGGTTCACACATGCAGAGGAAGAAATGAGTTGAGCATAGCCACATGAGAAGGAAGTTGTCGTATGGTCATTGGTTTGCGACAGAGAAAAAAAATTGAGTGGAGAACGAGCTAATCTTGTGAAGGGTGAGGGTGGGAATGGAATCCCAGATGGGTTGGCAAAGAATGTGGATAAGCGTGCATTTTTTGAAGCACCCAATGATAATTAGCTCGATTGAGTGTTGAACAGACCGGTTGAGATGAGACGCTAAGACCATATTGAAGGAAGGAAACATGCTTGGTTGTGTGACGAGGAGTAGTAGAACTCATTGTATTGGTGATGGAGACCACAACTGAAGTGACATCGTTTACCATTCCACGAAATTTTTTATGGAAGATTTCTCCTAGCAACAACAGTCTGTGCCCTTGGGATTCGTCTAGAAAGGGCCTGGAACATCGAACCTTAAAGCCATTGATGTCATTTCGCAAGATGGGAAACTCACTGCAAAACTCTTTCCAAAAACCCTAAACCTCGAGGCAGAGGCCTAAAATGGATTAATTCTCCACATGGCAGATTCAAAGTCGGGACTGAGCATTTGGTCGCCCATGGAAGACTCGTAGAGGGCGCTGAGGCAGAAGAACGTGGTGGAAGACTCCAATGAGGCAGCGCAGGTGCTCGTGGATGCCCTAGTGGAGATCAACAAGTGGTATGAACTCGTGGGGCAATGGAAGCAGTTGCGCAGAGGTAGAGTCATGCCACGACGAGTGCTTGGCACACACGAAGGCCAACGATTGGCAATGTGTAGGGGCATATTTTGCTCTTCTGATTCTTATGGTCGATGGTTGGGTTTGATGGAGACGGTTTCACATATTACGAATACAATGTGAATTTATCAAAGGGGGGTTGTCGCTTATATTGATGCTTTCTACTCATATGATGATCTGATTCACTGACAGAGCTCCAGGGATAGGCATTACTATGAGCAACCATTGGACGCTTTATGGTCCAAATCATGATGCCACCCAATTTTTCTCGGCAAGGTCCCGATGTGGGTGAATGCTATAGGTGTATAATATTCATCAATGGGAGTGATGAAGCAAAGCGGCCGACAATGATGTAAATTGACATCGTATCCATCTCCTGGAAGCTGTGGAGAGATCTAAGGGCACAATCCAAGCCACAGATGTCTAGGTCCTGAAGAAGATTGTGCTAGACTTCAAAGCTGTGGTCAGGCTAGAGGTGCACCATGGAGAGCTTCTATTGGACAAATAATATAGAGAGGAGCGTGCTATGGATAATCGAGTTGGTTATTGGCGACAGAGGTCAAAGTGATGGCTAGGAAGATATTTTTGAATGCAAGGTTTGAGGTGGAGTTATTATTATTATTATTTTGGTAAATGGGCATATGAATGTAAGACCTGGTTAGGCATGCGTACCCGAGGTTTGAAATTTCATCGGTAAATTCTAGATGACCTAGACGATAGGGGGAGCATGCAGTATTCCTGGATACCCTGGTTATAAACTTTGAGGAGGGTGGGGCTTGAAGGTGAATGGTACAGACTCATTTAGCTAGTTTGGTCGTGTTATCCCCAACTCTTAGGGATAACTAAGGAGATGATGTCTTGAGGTCCTCAGGTTGCATAAATGGAGTATCGAGAGACAACTTGACTAGTAGTGTCCACTTGCATAGACAGAGACCCACTTCACCACCACAGTTCCAGGTTCATCATGAGGTTATCCTCCACATCAGCTGGATTCTAGAAGACAATGGGTCTTTCTCCATGAGGTACAAGTCAAGTATTATGGTGAGTATCATTTCAATATTTGAGGCATTTGAGTTTGTTACATTTTAAACTGCTTTTGATTATGTAATGTCTGCTTGGAAATTATGCTCTTTGCCTTGTTTCACCTTGGTGGTTGACATTACGCCCTAGTAAGTGGGTCACCCTTAAGGATAGGACTGCTACTGTGATGTCTTCTTGATGAGTCATCGTGCCATTCTCGACCATGCTTGTCACTTTCCATACTTCATCCCCTCATCTCCTTACCTTTTGGGATTTTCGGGTGTATTGACTGAAGAAGGGATTGTTCCTCATTTCATGGGAAGAAGGGATTGAAGGCCCAGAGGCTTATAGATAGAAAAAGATAAAATCCAAATATGAACTTTCTAGATGCTTGCTTAGGGATCCCGAGGACAATGAAATGTCTCTCATAAGAAACTAATGGGACCCGTAACAATAACTAATGCAAAATGTGAACCAATGTGGAGCATGTGTGGGCATTGTTTTTCATGCTTAGGTAGAAGCCCCGCACATGAATTCAACTTGGGGAAGCATCATGTGACCAAGGTAGAGTCAAGGTGGGCATTGTTTTTCATGCTTAGGTTGAAGCCCCACCTTGGATTCAACTTAGAAACATTTTAAAAAGAATAAAAGGCAATAAATGGGCTAGGAAAAAGGTTGCATTGAAAATGAAGGTGCAACACACCCTCTACAAAGGAACCCATAAGTGAGATACTATGGTCCCTTGTATGTCATGAACCCCATGCCCAAGAATCTTTCCCCCATCCATGTCACTTTGTCCACATGTCTTAGAGAGGGGTCCACTTCGGAAACACTCCTAAACTTGAGGTATGATTCACTCAATAGGTCATTTTGTCAACCCTCCCATACCTAAACTTGGAAAATTGCATAGGGTCTTTGAGCACTTGTTTATTTTGATGAAGTAGTTTTTGATGTACATGCTTAGATGGATCTTTTATTGATTTGATTTACTCATCACATTGCATTTGACTTGATATCCTTGGAGGGTGTATTCATTGTCTTTGCAAGACCTAGTTGGTGGATAGATTTGGAAGAACAAGCATGGCTTGAGCTTCCTTGGGGCTTGAATCCCACAGGTTGGATGCCATGGTCCACACACCAAACAATGATGAAAACCTTTGGAGGCCTTAAGAGACACCTTGGAGGACCTAACCCAACCCTTTTCTGTCCCAACAACTTTCTCTTGAGGCTAAAACATCACTTTTGAGGAGGTTGACGTCACCTTGGGGCTAGGGTTGGGGTGGTGGTGTTGGTTGATGGATGAGGGTTTGATTTGGAGGAGAAAGTCCTAGCGCATGAGGGGGAAGCCCTAGAGGGCCCAACGATTTTCACTTTCCACTCCAACGACTTGCAAAGGTGCCAAAACGTTACCGTGAGGGGTGATGTCATGCTTCTTTAGGGCTTCTTATGTGCATTTTAGGGTTAAATTTGAATTTAATAATGTAAATGGGAAAAAGAAGGGGTTTTGTCCCCTTACTTTGTGGCTTACCCTAATTTTAAGTGGACAAACACTTGTAGTAGGATTTGTATAAATAGAGATCATTTCGTTTCATTTTCACATCATAACTCTCCCATCTTGGAGAGGATTCTTGGCTAAAATTTGCACCCGGGCAATATTGGCTATCTCTCTTGCTATGGTTTGCTTTGGCTATTGGATGAAGAAGTAAGGTGCTATCTTTCTTGGCAGCTATTTCTTGCTTTTATGGTGGATTTTCTTGGTTAAAAGGAGTTTATCTTGTTAATGCTTGGACTAGGTAAGGAATCTTTCATGTTATTGCTTCTTTTCTTGGTCACAAGGTTAATTTGCTAAGCTTTTGGAGAGTATAAGAGCATACAACCCCACTAATCCCATCATATTTGTGTTGGAATAATTTGTTGCATAAAGGAATACTAGGAGGAGTAAAAGGGTTTTCCTTGGTTAGTCTTGCTTGCCTTAGGGAATAAAAGGGATTACACCCCCAAGGAAGTAACACAACTAGCTCTTTATTTTTAAAAGACTCCATAACCCAATAGTTAAAGGCACTAATCTCTTGCATTGGAGAAATAAAATCATTGTATTGGGATACGTAGAATTACGAGATATCAAAATTGTTTAAGTTGGAATATTTTCTACATGTTGTAAACTTTATTATGCCCTAAGGGTGTCCTCTTTTAGCCAAGAATTTCATTGCTGCAATAAATTTAATGCTACAACCATTAGGTCTGCAACAAAATTCACTTTCTTTCATCATTTACTCACTTTTCAATCATGGAAATTGACTTCTGAACCTAGATTATTGTTCTGCTAGTTATGGGCTATCTTTTTTACGATTTACTTGTTGATTTTTATGGTTGGAACTTGTTGTTGTAGCAATTATTTTCTACAGTCATAAGGCTTCCCTAGCACTTTGTTGATAACTTCATTTGGCAACCCTAATTTACCATCAAAGTCCATGCTTAAGTATTGGAAAGTTATCTACTGTTTTAGTACTTCAAAGTCCAATAATTATTTGACAATTTTGATAGTTAAATATGAAATAACTAGCTATTTTACTTGCTGATATATATTTATGTTGACTGATGAAAATATGGACAACAAGCTTAACTTGCTTGTCCATTGGATTGTCTAGTTTGTATCTTGTCTTTTCTTGTGTCTCGGTTAGGTACAACCATCTTCTGCATGTACTCAAACACTTTACAGTCGTAAACTACCTTTGAAGCTCATTGTCAAGCCACTCTCCACTTAGCAACTTGACCTATAGGGGCATCTCTTCATAAGTATCACTTTCCATCTCATTTCCCCCCAAGGTGACCTGGGACTCCCCCTTGTGTCGAATTTTTCCTTCACATAAGCGAGGAAGGGTTTATCTCAGGTGACAGTGGGTAAAGTCTCCCACCGTTATCGCCATCCCATGGATTGGGTCAGGCTTTGCCCAACCTATAGTTTGCGCCGGATTTGGTCATGGGAAATCCCAAGTCAATTTTAAAAGAAGGGAAGTTAGTTCAAGAGTCATGGTTTATGGGTCCATGGTATTTTGGTAGCCCTTGATTTTATATCCCATGCATGTAATGAAGCCTTTAAAGGAATTAGGACACTCCATTGAAATTGGCCTGGAGGTGAGATGTAAAGGCTCACTTGGTTGTCTTTATCGTATTTGGTCAAGGAAGTGCATCTTTGTTGGTTATGGTGATGGAATAAAGGGATGTAGATTATGGGATCCTACTGCCCACAAATCATCATTAGCAGAGATGTGTACATGGAATAATCATGAGTTGTTCAGGATCACAAAGGGAGATTTATTTTCAAACTCGGGGAATCATTGTATGGCCTAAGGTAACTAGGAAATGGTAGAAGATGTGTGATTTCTTCATGGTGAGCCAAAGTTCTTAAGAAGTGAGTATGATCATGTTTTTTATGGCATATTCATTATCTTGGTGTTATGTTGATGATATGCTTGTTGCAAGCAAAGCATGGTTTATGTCAGCAGGTTAAAGGCTCAGTTGGTTAGTATGTTTCAGATGAAGGATCCAAGAGCAACAAAACAAATCTTGGGCATAGAAATACACAAAGATAGGAAATATGGTAAGCTTTGATTATCACAACAGAAGTATGTGAAGAAGATACTCAGGAAATTTGGTATGAAGAATGTGAAACTGGTAAAAATCTCGTTGGCTTTCCATTGTAAGCTTTCTTCAGGTTTATGTCCTAAGTAATGAAGAATAAAATGGTTATATGTCTCGTGTATCGTATGTTAGTAGGAAGGTTGATGTTTTTCGACGGGAATGTTCAAATATTTCACATGTAGTTGGTGTTGTTAGTGGACACATGGAAAAACCAGGTACATAGAAATGGATTTTTCGTTATGTGAGAAGCACGAGTATCACCTATAGTGGTTGCAACGATTTAGTTTGTGGTTATGTTGATTCAATGGAGGTGTAGTGGTCCATACTGGAGCAAACTTTGTAGACATGTTCATGAAACCAATGTTGTTAGAAAAGTTGTGGTGGTGTTTGGCTTCTCTTGGCTTGTAGGAAGGTGATGTTTGATTTGTTGGGCAAGGTATCAGGAAATTGTTGTCAAGGTGGAGATTCTTGGGTTGTGACAACACATACCCTTGTTGCTACATTCGTTTGGAGGTTTCTTGAGCATTTGACTTTTTGGATACCTAGAAATGCTTGAGATCTCTCCTGGATAAATATAGAAGCTTGTGATGAGCTTCTTGAGACTTGTATTCATTTCTCCATTACTTGGTTGGGTAATAAAGAATATTGTTGCCCCCAAATTCGTCTTTGATGTGTTGTGTTGTGTGTGATGTTTTATTTTTCTATATTTGTCTTTGTTCATGAATTTTGTTTGCAAGCTTGAAGTCCAACAGTTTGATCATTCCATGTTGATTGGAGACCCTAAAAAATAATGTCATTCCAATTTCAATATGCTCATAAATGGTTGGACACTTCATAAATTTAACCAAATTCATCAATATTTTTTTTAACATTTGTAAACACTTTTCATATTTTCATGAAGAGTTATGAATCCTACATCACATTAACACAATACATATTACAAAGTTTTATAGAACTTATTATAATATATGTTGCAAAGTTTTCTTCGCCTTATTTTCTAAACATAATCTTTATGGAATTTGAACATAAATCTCCATTAAAACTATAAATTTCACCAATTTATCTTATTCATATTAAACATTGAAAAACTTAAGTTAAACATATAATTACTTCTTGACTAAACTCAACTCAACTCATTTTTTTTAATTGATCTAAATATAATCACTAAATACATGGAAAACTCTAAGAGTCTTGTAACTATGGTATCTGACACTTAACCATGTGACTTAATGGGCACATAAATTGGTTTGAGAGATCACATAATAATTAATTGATAAAATCTTTGATCTTGATGACAAAGATGAAAGAGTCAAATTCTCTTTCCCATATATTAGAATAGGTATTTGTACAATGTTCATGTAGAATTGGAGTTCATAATTTTCCATCCATTAATAAAAAAAATGTTTATACATATAAATAAATAAAAAATGTTATCAATTACTTCAAATAACATGTTGAATTCTTAACTAAACATGTTAATGACAAAGATGAAAAAGTCAAATTCTCTTTCCCATATATTAAAATAGATATTTTTACAATGTTCATGTAAAATTAGAATTCATAAATTTTCATCTCTTAATAAAAAAATATTTATACATATAAATAAATAAAAATGTTATCAATTATCTTAAATAACATATTGAATTCTTAACTAAACATGTTAATGAGTAAATACACAAACATAATTATTTTTATTTATATCATATTTATTAATACTATATTTATTATCATATTAATTAATACTTGCGTTAGTCAACAACCATTCCCACATAAAACAATGAATCAAGAGGATAACAACTAGAAAATGACAAGGATAACAACCAATGGAAAAAACAAAGAAGGCAAGGATGACAACCAATTAACCTAAATCTAAGTAAAAAAAAAATGTAAAACAATCAAACACTTGCAGTACCAACTAAGGTTGTTATAAAAATATGATGTAAACATAAACTGGGTATCTTCCCTTTCTTTATAATGTGATGTAGACATATACTTAATTTCTTCCCTTTCTTTATAAGTACTTATAGTTTTAAACGCCCCATGCTCTTAAAAAATGGAATATCGAACCCGGAGTATCTAACACCATACGTAATGCAATTTTTCCAAAAGGAATATGAATTTTATATTTTCATTTTTTTAAATAAATTCATAATATGACACATAAACTTTCCAATTTTAAAAGATTCACCCAATTTTTTTTCATTTATGAAGTGATTATCAATATAAGGAAGAGTGTTCTTATGAACTTCTCAATTTCCCTTTTCTTTATTGAGAAATATGTTTATGGTCATCATTGCACCAAGTGTATCGTTCTCATTTCACCAATTTTTTTTTTCATTAAAATGATATTTCTTACAGCTATGTGCTTTCAATTCCATCGTCTTCAGCTTTGGATTTGTGGCGAATTATAAAAAACAAATCGTTATCGGTATATATACGAAATGTCTGCGTGTTTATGGATTTGAATAAGCTGCCTCGTGTCTCGCTATCTATCGATTTGAATGAGCTGCTTGAGCAAGAAGAGATCTAGCAAGTTTAGTCTTACAATTCACAGGAGAAAAGAAGAGAGGACTGGCAGCTGTGGCGCAGCCGAAGATCAAGGCAATTACAGGCGCAATAAATTAATGCTTTTATCATGTTCAATTTAAGCCCTTGTGTATCGATTACCAGAGCGGAATGAGGTGACGTCGAGCGCTGTATAGAAGAGAGATCAGAATCGAATTAAGGCGAAAATGATAGTGTCAGCGCTCTTGACTTCGGCAGGCATAAACATAGCGCTCTGCGTTCTGCTTCTGTCATTGTATTCGCTGCTGAGAAAGCAACCAGGTAATGTGTACGTGTACGCCCCTCGCATGGTGGCCGAGGAGCGGGACAAGCGAAGCGGGCCTTTCAGTTTAGAGAGGCTGGTGCCTTCCCCCGGCTGGATCGTCAGGGCATTTCGGTTTCCCGCAGACGAATTCTTGTCGGCTGCCGGCTTCGATGCTTTCGTCTTCATCAGAATCTTCATTTTCAGGTCTCGTCTTAATTGCTTTGCTTTGATTTTCCCTTTTTAGCTTTTTGGGAGCTTAAACTAAAGGAAAACTTCTGTGATGTAATTTGATGGCCCATTTCCAATATTTAGGAAAAATTGTGTAGTGTAATTTGATGGCATTTCCAATATTCAGGAAAACTTGTGTAGTGTAATTTGATTGCATTTTATTGTGTAGTGTAATTTGATGGCATTTGAAAACTTATATAGTGTAATTTGATGGCATTTCCAATATTTAGAATAACTTTGTAATGTACCCTTAAAATGACTTAGTAGTTTATAAGACTCTTATCAATTGGGTGTAGTTTGGATGGTTGTGAGGAATGATTGTTTTCCTCCCCACTTGGGTTCAATCCCCATAATGACATGAATAAAGCTATAGTGAGTAGAAAAATGGAACCACAAGGATTTACTAAAGTGACATTAAATAAGGGNATACAGGATTCTCTGTCATCTTTATGCAGCTCTGGTTGTCACATAGGATCGTGGTTGCTTCCATCTCTAGGTCAAATAGGTCGGTCAGCAACTTTCGAAGCCATATAGCTTCACAACTAGCAGAACATGTGGCAATGTACTCTGCTTCCGCTGTGTTGAGAGCAATACTGGATTGCTTCCTACTCTGCCACGAGATCATGGATGATCCCAAACTGAAACAGCATCCGGAAGTGTTTTTTTTGTCAACAACGCTTCCTACCCAATCTGAATCAGTGTATCCACTCAATGTGAAATTGTGATCTCCGTCATAACTAAGACCACAATCTAATGTACCTTTAAGGTACCTCATCACATGTTTTGTAGCCATTAGGTGAACACGTCTGGGCTCTACCAGAAACTGACTCAAGGTGTTCACTGCAAAACAGATGTCTGGTCTGGTGTTTGTCAGGTACGTTAGTGATCCAATAATCTGTCTATACAATGTGGCATCTATCAAGTCTGACGAAATATCGACCAGCAGCTTCAGCTTCATTTCCATGGGCGTATTCATGGACTTACATTCTAGCATGTTGAATCTCTTTAAGATTTTGACTGTGTACTTCCCTTGATTAAGGAAGATCCTTTCTGGACTCTGCCATACCTCAAGACCTAAGAAATAATGCATTAGGCCAAGGTCCTTCATTTCAAATTCTGCGGCAAGTCCCTTTTTACATTTAGCGATGAGCTTTTCTTCTCCAATTAAGAATAAGTCATCCACATATAGTAGTAAGATTACTAGCTCATTATCCATAATTTTGAAGTAGAGATTTGAGTCTGCTTTACTCTTGGTAAAGCCTAAGCTCGTCAGGAAACTGTCTATACGGCCATACCAAGCTCTAGGAGCTTGCTTCAATCCGTATAAGGCTTTCTTCAATCTGCAGACATGAGACNGGAAGATGATTATGAAAAAATTGGGAGGAGAGGACTGTATTTTTGGCTGTTGGATATTTTTCTGGTTTTGGGGAGTTTGGTTTGGGAGTTTGGGTGAAACGTTGCAGGGGGCAGCAGGTTGCTGGGAGTTTTGGGCTTGAGGGCCAGGAATCCTCACAGAGTCCTGGAGCTAGGGAGCCGGATAGGTTGCTCCTAGTTGGCTAGGTGGTTAGTCGGTTTTGGGCAAGGTTTGGTTAGAGCATCAAGCTGGGCAAAGCAGCAGAGAGGACAACCGGATATTGGGATAATAGCATCAGCCAGAGGTATCTATAATATGTTATGTAATTTATTAGATTGTTGTTCATAAATTTAATTTATGATGCTTATATGCTGAATGAAATGGCTTATTTCTTATGATGAATAATTTTAATGTTTAAATTTATGAATTTTACTAGGCTTAATTAATTTAGGTTCCTACACTTGTCAAGTTACAATTGTTATGAAGAGACATTGAAAATTTGAAAATGAAGGAATATGAGTTAATGAATGATTTCTTTACTCACACTATGAGATTGGTTAATCAAATTAGAACTAATGTAGACACTCTTGAGGATCAAAGAATCATATAAAAAACCTTGAGAAGTATTCCTCCCATATTTGATCATTTTGGTGTAGCAATAGAAGAGTCAAATGACTTAACCCAAATGTGCCTTGATGACCTTATGGGTTCCTTAATCCCTAGACAAAGGTTGAATAGATCAACTTCCATCTCTTCTGAGAAATATTTTAGATCTCAAGTTTCAATTAGAGGAAGAGGAAGATCATACAATAATAAAGGTGTTGCTAGAGGAAGTGGAAGTGGAAGTTTCAGCAGCAGACATGAAAGAGGACGAAACAATTATTTAGAAACACGTGGAAGAGGAAGGAGNCATTGGGGACTCAGTTGAACTTAAGCACAACTTATCATCCTGAAACAGATGGGAAAACTGAGAGAGTAAATCAAGTCGTGCAAGACATGCTTAGGATGTATGTCATGGATAATCAAACCCAATGGGAGAAGTACCTACCTTTGGTAGAGTTTGCCTACAATAATAGTTTTCATAGCTCCATCAGAATGCCTCCCTACGAAGCTCTGTATGGAAGGCCATGCAGAATGTCGTTGGTTTGGGATAGACTAGAAGACCGAGTAACAGTTGGGCCAGAATTAATTCAAGAGATGGAGGAACAGGTGATTCAGATTAGGCAGAGACTATAGGAAGAACATGATAGGAAAATAAGTTATGCATATGGACACAGGACCAATCGAAGTTATGAGGTGGGAGACCAGGTTTTCATTCGTATCAGGCCTAATAATAGTACCATATGGTTCGGGAAGGGAACAAAGTTGTCACCTCGATTTATAGGACCGTTCAGAATCCAAGAGAAAATTGGACCCGTTGCCTATCGTCTCGTACTGCCACCCCACTTGCATAAAAATCATAATGTATTTCATGTATCTGTTTTACGTCATTATGTTTCTAATGAATCACATAAACCAAATTGGAAGGAATTGCAGGTATTGGACGTGGGAACCCTCACGGTAGAACCGTTACGCATATTGGACCATAGAGTCTGACATCTTTGGAATCGTTTGGTAGGCCAAGTTAAGGTCCAATGGGACAAGTATAGTCCAGGATCTACTACTTGGGAAGATGCCAAGACATTACGATGAGACTATCCCTCACTTTTTTGACCACATCGAGAATATGTTTCTCAAAGATTGGGTGTATGTAACACCACCTTTTTACTTAGACAACTAGTATTACCTGAGGCCTACTTATATTAATTTCTCTTCACAATGAAACTATTAAATGATACACTTAAA
>JZKD02S1677036.1:143592-157053 GCA_000966675.3 Picea glauca | reverse complement strand
CACACTCCTCTCTACGAGGGTGGTCACACCCCTCTCTATGAGGGTATTCTAGCATGTCCCTAGAGTATCCAAAACTCAACACTTGGACAGAGGCCAACCTTGGTAAATTTCTCATCCCCTTCTCTACGAAGGTCACTTCTCTTTCTCCTTCTCTACGAAGGTCTCTTCTCTTTTCCTTCTCTATGAAGGTCTACCTGTGGGATTGCTCATTCCTTCTCTACGAAGGTCTCTCTGTGGAATCTGAAAAAAAATCTCTTGTGGTCCTGTTATCGCACAGTTTGTAGTTAAGGTAAAATATGGATGAAAGAGAGACAAACTGACATAACTGAGACTATCCCATGGTCCACCACTGTCACCTCAATGGGATAGCTCTTTCTATTTAGGGAGGTAAGGCCCAGGGGAGACGTCCCCGATGACCTGGGGTTTTGAGAAGGCAAAGGTTTTTAAAGGCTAAGTATAATATTCCCCCCTCACAAGTCACCACCGATTAGAAAGTCCGACTTAATAGCCAATAAAGATAAAAGATAATCTTAAATAGTAACCAAAAGTGTACCTGCCCGAGACAAAGCAACAAAGAAACTGTACATGTGCAAGCTCACTTGTTGGTTAGTACTTCATATGATCATGGACTTCTGATATAAAGCAATTGATAAACAATATTGTAGTAAGTCAATGTCTATACAATAGCAATGATTACACAATATCAGTTCACAATAAATGCTAATGGCAATCAATGTAACAATATCAACACTTTAGAAACAACACCTTAACCAATCATTCAGTTGCTTTAAAGATAAAATAAATGTTGCATAGAGATGTTTATAGCATGAAAGATGACGACAACAATAGGGTTAGTGATTGTTAGTCTAGGGTAGGGTTAGAAGGATTAGTAGTTGTTCAAAGTATTTGGTTGTTTGAAGTTGTGACCAAGGTACTCAAACGATGGAGGTCTTAGATCAATGCTTTATTAGGGAAAATGGAGTAAAAAAGGGCTACAAATGTTGAAGGGTCGTGATGATAGTGATAAAACTAAAGACAAGAGGGTTAGATGTTGAGGTGTTGCTAAGGCAAGGCCTCAACAATGAAACCCTAGGGGAGGAAGGCTCACTAAGGTGTAGAAACCCTAGGCCTTAGTGCTTTCTCCTCCTTCTTTAGTTTATTGGCAAGGTAAAAATCGGCTAGCTTGAGTAATAGATGCAAAGGCCAAGGACAAGAGAGTTTAATGATGAAGTGTTGCTATGGAAAGGCTTCATCAATCAAACCCTAGGGAAAACGGCTCACTAAGGTGTAGAAACCCTAGGCCTTAGTGTGTTTTCTCTTTCCTTAGCTCAATAACAAGTAAAAAACGGCTAGGCTAGAAGAGTAGGGATAGAGTGTTACTATGGCAAGGCTCTATCTTACTTCAGCAAATTAAATGGCTCTTAATCTTAGTAGAGACATGAGACAAGGACCTTAGTATGTGCTTGTCACCTAGGGTTTAATTCAACAAATTATAATAACAAATGCAACTAAACAATACCATAACCATTCAATTAAGAAGTGTTGCAGAAATTCACTTACATAAACCAAGAAATCATGTAGCAAAACCCTAGTTGTAAACCTTTCACCAAGAGAAATACCAAAAATTCCAAGAAAAAGTCTCCTTCAACAAGTGCGCCTCAAATTTCAGCCAAAACCCTAGAAGAGGGCGCAAATTTCAGACCTCACTAATGTGTGAGTAAAAGATGATGAAAATATGAGAGTAAAAACCCTCAATATATAGCATACCAATGACCTTAATTACAATTTAGGTCATCAAAAGGTCGAGAAGGCCAAAATACCAAAATAATATTGTTTTACATTAAATGTTATAAACTAAATGCTAATCAAGCAAAAGCAAGACGTCATGCCCCTTATAGGGTGACGTTAGCCCTTTCTAGGGAAAATGCAGCCTCCTGGAGCAAAACGTTAGCCCTCCTTGGGCTTCTCCAACCTGCTACACGTGCCAAACTGCCATGACTATCTCCCAAAACGTCCATGATGCTAGATGATGTCATAAGCCTCCTGGGTGACGTCCTGGGCCTTCCAAGGCCAACGTTCCAATGAAGAGGGAACAACCCCCCTAGGTAAGGCTCTGCCAAGGTGCCTTTGTGGAACGCCCTCCTCTTCTTCGATGCAAACCCCTATGTCTTGTCTCTGCCCCCTGCCTAAGTCACATGGTTCGGGTTCGACAACGATTAGGTTCGATTCGGGTTCGAATTTTCCAATAAGGTTCGGATGAGGTTCGTCTTTAGGTTCGGCTATATATATTGAACCCTAATGAAACCGCATCCCAAACCTCAATAAAATTATCCTTCAAATTCGTCCTAAGGTTCGAATTTGGGCACACATTCAAGTTCGTTTAGGTTCGACAAACCTTGACGTTCACCGAATTTCGAACCTCAAGCTTTAGGTTCAGCGAACCCTGTGACTTAGCCCCCTGCTGGGGTCTCAACATTCATCTGGTGGGCTCTTCAACCCCATGGAGGTCCGAACTAATCATCTCCCCATGTGTACCTGTCCAATGTGGTACCTGTCCGTTGGGCATGATCCTGCACATCAACAGTTATGCCCTCCATGGGCTCATAAGTCACAGGGATCATAGAAATGCCAATGACATCTCATCATCAATATTATTAAACATGTGCATAAAACCCCTTTTACCCCAGTCAAGTGTTCAAAGACATTATACAAATCTGCAATACAGGTTTGGAGAAGGTGACAGGGCATCCTATTAGGCTAATGTCCACTTGAAAAGGGATGTTTCCGGAAGAGATTAAATCCAAGTTATGTAAATGGGTGAGGTGGATAAGGGATGTCCTGACAAGGGGTGCAGTGAAAGCAGTGAAATGCAGGGCTTACCTGTGGGTGCCTTTGTAGAAGGTGAGTTGCACCTGTCCTAGATGCAAATGTTTCCAAGCCCATTCATGCCTTTTATTCTTTATTCTTTATTGTTTTTTCTTCAAGAAGCTAATCAGGGGACAYTGCCCTGGTGTGGTGACCTGTGGTGGCAATGTTACCCATAAGCACTTTCACGGAAATGAGAAGGTTGGCTCGTGATGAGACCCCCTTTCTCTTGGCCATGCAACCAAGAGCCACTACCCTGGCGTGGTAACCAACTGCTAGTAGTGTCATACCGCTAGGTGCCCATGGACCTAATAGGCTGGCTCGTGATGAGACCCCCTATCCTTTGACTAGGTCTTGTTTTATATTTTTGTGGGTCCCCCTTGTTTCTTGCTGAGAAGCTTTTTACTGCTTTCTTGGGGATCCCTGGGTGAAGCATCTTGAGGTTTTATTTTTAGGCTTTTATCTTTTGCTAGCTGCTTTTACCTTCTGGGCCTTTAGCCCCTTCTTCCCACAAGGGTGAGGTGCAACCCTTAAATGATTGGCCAACCCAATGCACGGACAAATGTAATGGGATGGATGAGCAGGAAGCAAGATGAAAAAGTGGTAATATGATGGGAGCGGACGATGAATTCTCAGAAATCCCACCAGTGGCAACTCAAAACCTATGGGCACATGCTTACTAGGGCATCCTGTCATTCCCCCCAGACATGGTTCAATGGACAAGTATAAGATCCAAGCACCCGTTAGAACAAAAAGGAATTAAATGCACATATTCAAAGGTTTTGAGGACCAGAGTGACACATACCATGATACCCGGACTCATTACCTCATGGCGCAAGAACCATCTTTGATACAGGACCAAGCCGAAGGTGATGGATGTTGTTGCTGCTGCTGAGAAAGTGGAGGCGCTGAAAGGAAGAAAAGATGGGCCCTCCAGGGCCATGCTCAAGTCGATCTGGCTCTCGGTACTCCATGTCTAAAACTTGTGGGCCTCGAGACATAATCTCCTTAGTTATCCCTAAAAGTGGGAGATAACAGGTCCAAAATCTTTCCATGGTATAATACCATGCCACCCATCTGCTGGGCACCATCTATCTACTGGATAACTTTGATCTTGATCAAAATATCTCATTACTCATCCACTGAGTAAACTGTTCCATGGACCACTGCTTTCCTAACTGCACCAAATCATGATCCTCCATTTCGAACTCGGAGACATAACTCCCTCTTGCACCAAACTAAGAGCTTCTTTAACTGTGTAACATCTGATAATCATCATCCTTGAAGTTCTCTTCTGTAATATCTTGGGTGCCTTCTTGAGTTCAAACATTTCTTTCTTTCTGACTTAATACTAGATCAACCTGCTCCCTCTGCATCTATAAGAACGATACTGGAGCAACTTGCAATTACCTGCATCTCATCAACTATATCTGAGTATCCATCTTTCTCTTCATCTTGAACATATTTGTTCTGCATCTTTAGGAGCTTCCTGCTCCTATATAAATACTGGATACTGTTTGGTTCTTATTGACTGTCACCATATCATAAGTCCTTCTCATGTTGTCTAACTTTTGCAAGTCAAGGCATAAGTTCTTTCTTCCGAGACCTGTAAACTTACTTACAATATGCTTTCTGAGATATGTCACTTAGCCAATCAGTCAGTAACAATAAGCAGTAATCAAATAAAACTATATTATGATTTCTATCAAAGTAGTACACATCTTTTCTTAAGCAAAACTTGTTCAACCATGTACACATCTAAAACCCTAATCATGAATAAGACTTTTGAACTCCTTTTCACTCTAGCTATGAAATTGCCAAATTTTCCCTTACTATCATAGCTAAACACATACCTTTGTCACTCTCATGAGTGATCATACCTGAAATAAATATTTTATCTCTTTCTTTATCCTCTTCTTTGATAAATCTGCATAGACACTGAAATAAAACGAGGTTAATTAACATTTTCACAAAAATCTAACTTGTAATGATAAAGTATTAATGTAAACAAGATACTAAAAATAAACATGAATACTTATCTTTTGTTTTTTTTTTTGGTGTGGGGAGGCTCCATAGACTCCACCATTTGCTATCTTTCTTCAGATCAACTATCTTCAACTTAAAGTACATATTTCTCAGTTTCTAATAAAACTTTCTTTGAGGGAGGAGATTCCTCTTCCTCTGCCACATGTGCTTGATGCTTTCTTTTCCCTTTTCCTCGAGGACAGTCATAGGAAAAGTGTCCCAACTTTTGACAATTGTAGCATCTGATCTTTGAAACATCTTTCTTCTTATCTGAAACTCTTACAGAGTTAGCTTCTTTATTGTTCTTCCTGAAGGAACTTCTTATGTTCTTTTGAATTGTAAGAGATTTCTCTTCGTCAACAATTAATCTCTTATATTGGTCTGCAAGTCTAGATTCTTCGTGTGTGCAATCTGCCCATAACTTATCAAGCTTGGGTAACTTGCTTCTTGCACACACTACTTGTACAAAAGGAATCCAAAATGTTGGAAACCCATTTAGGGTTGTGGTGACAAGCTCTTTGTCACTAATGACATCTCCAATAGCTGCAAGCTGATCTCTAATCTGAAAAACTCTCATAAGATAGGATGAGACAGTTTTTGAGTTTTCCATCTTCATATTACGAAGTTGATTTCTTAAGGCAAGATTCCGGCTAATGTCTTTGCTTTCATATAACCTGCTGAGTGCTTCATACATTTGCCTTGTTGTCTGTAGTTCGGATATATGAGGGATCAAGTGATCCTTTACTGAATCTGACACGATTCTCTTTGCTTTCTTTTCATTCTTCTTGTGCTTAGTCTTTTGCTCTTCTTCCTCTGGTTCTGGTACACCCACTGTAACATGTTCTAGGAGATCATTCTCGTCTAGAATCATCTGCAACCTATGCTTCCAAGATCTGAAGTTTTCAGATCCTTCCAGCATGTCTTCTACCCTCATATTGCTAGCCATTCTTTCTTGCAGTAGAAACCCTAGCCCTCTGGGCTATAGAAATAATAGAAAAATCAAATTTCTTGGATCTGAAAACTGAACTCACCAAAAGATGCATTGGACTAAGGTGAGTATGTTGGTATAGTCAGGTTCAGAAAATTCCAATTTTTGACCCTTGAAACTGGACTTGCGAAATTCTCGACTACAACTTTTTGGTTTTGGTTCTGGTTTTCTGGTACCAAGTCAAACTAGGTTTTGACTTTCCGGATGTTCTGCCCACTAAAAACCTTCGATTCTTGTGCCAAAAGATGCGCCTAGGAAGGATGCAATTCCCAATGTGGTTTGCAGCCAAAACTTCCCAGGTTCAACAGTAATTATTACAGTTATAACAACAACATAATAAGGATCTTACTGAAAGAAACAAGATCACAGAGTACACAAGCATTTATCCTGGAAAACCCTCAAGGGGAAGAAAACCCAGCAAAAACTTCTTTAATATAGATAGCCAATACAATGCCAAGACAATGAACCAAACACTAGAGAATATCCTCTCCCAAGCAATGCGCCTCTCTCTCTTCCTTCTTCCGGCAATTGGTAACTGCAGCTTCCTTCAATTCTTGCACACTAGATGATTGAGCTGAGTGAGTCAACAAATGAGGCGCTGGCTTCCTTTATTTATACAAACTGGCAAGCGCTGAAAGGAGGTGTCTCTTCACTGGCAGGGCCAACTTGTCTTTCTGGGTGGTTAGAACCACTTTAATTTGCCTGGGGGCCAACTTCTTAATTTGCATATTACAATTAGGGTTTGACCAATCCGCAAAAGGGGATTTGGTCAAATACAATGCCCGACATGATCAATCCACAAAAGGGGATTGATCTAATGAATAATAAGTCAATAATAAATAGAATATTCTTTGCAGTTACAATATTTCAACACATCTAGTCCTGCTTCCATTCTCGGGGTTGAGTAGAATCACTGCAAATTTTTGCATCAAAATCCTTAGATGTAATGAACGTTAATTTTTCCGTTGAGTGCTGTTTTGCTGAAACCTCGATTTCATTGATGGATAATGTAGCTATAAAGATATAGAGAACTTTAGGCTAGTCTAATAAATATTCGGTACTTAACTGGTATATGTAAGTCAATGCATCATCATTCCTTTTCTTCATACTAAATCATAGTCTATGCTAGATAGTCTTGTACAGTGAGTTCTTTATATGAATATTCCACTTTGTCACATTTGAAGCCCATTTAATTTGAATTTAAATTTCCACCATCACTGCAGTATATAGATTAAAGAGGATTGGTATATCAATATGCCTACTGACGTTGTTGGATTATGCAGATGTTGAAGGTGTACTCACCTAGATTTGAAAGTGCTGGGCAGTTTTGGCCGATCGTGCACAACTGTACAATATTTTCTTTGGTTTTCATGCAAATAATTGCAATAGGAATATTTGGAGTGAAGAAAGTTCCCTTTGCTTCTGGCTGGGTAATACCAATGACTGTAATTACTCTTTTATTCAACGACTACTGCAGGAAACGTTTTTTGCCTATATTCAACAGATACCCTGCAGAGGTAATTCTCTCTTACATATGCTTGTTTTCCCATATAGCCATAAGTATGGTCGTGCATGCATTTTTGTATATGCAGTTGTGCATACCAAGTCATTGATTTTCTAATATGAGCATCACTTATTTTAAGAAATATATCTTGTTACATAAATAATCTATAAGATTACATCAGGTGTTACATCAAGAGACTAAGGAACAGCCAACGCAACATCCTCTCCCAACATAAGTGAGAAGGGCCAAATGTTAACCTTGGCCCCAATCTATAGAGAATGAATATCTTTCCTAAAGACATCTATCCTAGCTGTGATCTGTGCAGCTAATTCAGCTTTGAAGGGTGATAATCCCCCCCAAAAACCTCACAAAAGAAATGTTTGGAGGAGAACTCACTGAACGTTGCCTAACCTTATCCACAAGAAAGAAAGTCGTGTAACCCCTATGGTACTCCAAAGCACCCTGCCATCTAATTCAGCTTTGAAGGCTGATAATCCCCCCCAAAAACCTCACAAAAGAAATGTTTAGAGGAGAACTCACTGAATGTTGCCTAACCTTATCCACAAGAAAGAAAGTCGTGTAACTCCTATGGTACTCCAAAGCACCCGGCCATCTAATCCAATATTCATATGATGCCTAGAATTCCCCGCTTCCACAGAAGTGGACTGATGAAAAGAATTGAAAACTCTTTTAGTCCGATTAACCTATTTTTGTTCATTTATTTGACACTAATATACTTGTCTTATCTGCTGTAACCCATTCCCAAAAGGACTCTCACCCTGCAGCTCCAAGGGGCATATTTCACCATCTCCTCTTCCTAATAATGTTTAATCCATTAGACAATCCCATAGATGTAACCTGGCTTTGACTGCTAAACTATGATAGTGTCATCCATCTCAGTATTCGATACTTTAAGTGATCCAAATCCAGTGGTTGATTCAGAATCCCCGAGGCACTCAAATCGGATTCCTTTTCAAATGACAAAAATTCTTTAAAACAGCCTCCTATGTAAATGTATCTGAATGTTGTTCTTCTAGCATAAATTTCAAGCTTTCAAGAATACTAATATGAACCAAGCAGCACAACATTTAATACACAGTACACAAGGATTTCCTTTCAAACTGGAGAGAAAACTCCCCCGGGGAATAAAACCCCAGTCTTCAATTAATTCTGCAATGTTTACAAAGAGATAATGTCTACAATTCTCTGCCTAACTCTGCCCTTTACAAATGAGATAAGGACCTTCCACTATTGTCTTGCACCCAAAGTGAGTGGCTTACCCAGCTCCACGCCAGACCTCACTCATGACACTGAGAAACACAGAATATGATCCTTTTTCTTACTAGTACTCCTCTCTGAATCTCAGTTCACCATGGTCTCTACCACCATTCGAATAATGGATGAATGATGGTCACTGTGTGCATGGCCTCCCAGGATTTTCAATTCTTCTTCTGCTTTTTACAGCAACTGAGCTCTATGTCTTCTTCGACCAAACAGGCTATCTATTTGTCTCAGCTCTCCACTACATAAACTTGTTACTGTGTTGGTCTTAGTCTGAGACATGATTTCTGTTCTTGGCCTCTCTATGAAAATGCATTGCTAGGATTGCCTCTGTGTCTCCCAGGTTCACAGGCTCTGCTATAGCTTGTAGAATGCCTCTTCTCCTGCATAATTCATTACCAAAACGATTCCCACAACAAGATCTTCAACTCTTCCTTCTGTTGGAAAAGAAAATGTTCAAGAAAGGTCAAATGGTTCGTTTTCATATCCCTAAATCAGATACCCATCATATTTTGGTTGTATCTCCTAAATCGTTGCTCTGTTTTCCATCTTCTTTAGCTCATTTAGAAGCTATCAGAAAACTCTCCAACTTTTCTTCTTTCCTGGAAGCCCATTCCTCACGGATTTTCCCTGGTTTGATCTGCATGCTGAGGGTTACAGAGAACGACAAAAATTAAAGAGGCAAGAACCATAAATCAGTTTGACAGTTACGGCTGATTTGGCAGCAACCTGGCGCTCATGTAACACTGCTAAGCAAGATGTTACCCATCTATTTGATCCTTCCTCCAGGGTTCAGTTACAAGTATGACTTTCCTACAGGGTTCAGTTACAATGACGATTCATTGCCCTTCCTTCTCGAACTCTCTTGAATTGCTTCTTTGACCCTACATGCATCACCTAGATCACAATGAACGTGGCACCTACTTTTTTTGCACATGGCCCTTGGTGATTGAGTTATGAGATGCTACAGTCATGGTTGACAAAACCCGCATTGACTTGCCTTTTTTACTTTGTCAATGGATTCTTTGTCGACATCTTTTTTGTTGTCAATGCCTCTATCATCAACACTTCTATTATCGATGCCCTTGTTGTTGACAAACCTTTTGACATTTATCGATGACATACTTTTTTGACAATCTTTCTGTCATTGGCTTGCCTTGTCAATGAGTCTAGTGTCGATGACATGCCTTGTCAACGAACCTTCTATCAGTGGTTGTCCTTTACTTGGTGGCTTGACTACCTATGTGCTTGGCATCCACATCCTAAACACTTGCAACTTATCATTGAGCACTAAGCCAATGCACCTTACCAAGCACAATCCTATGCGTTCCGTGATTCACCCCTTAGCCAATTTCACCATTGCCCAAAGTTCTCTTGCTCGGCAAACTTCTTCCTTTGCTTGCACTCTGCTTCTTTGCTCGGCAAACTTCTTCCTTTTCTTGCACTCTACTTCTTTGCTTAGTAAGCATCCACCTTTCTATCTTCAAATTTGATTCCTCCCATGGAATTAACGTGACGTACCTAGTGGTACTCACGAAGAACCATCATTAAGTTATAAGAATCGGGACAAACCCAAGCAATCTATAAAGGATGAAGTGATGATTACAATGAATGAATGTTTGATTCATAATATTGTATGTTCATAAACAATATCGTTAATCAATATGTTTTAGAGGGAAATATACCGGATTAGGTATATTACAAGTCATCCACCCTTAAGATGCCTCATCCTCAAAGCAATGATAAGAACAGATGTTATAGTTCAACTTCCACCACAAATCAACAAGAGATCATACTCTTCATCTGGTACATGAAAATTGATGTTTATCACAAAAATTAACAATTTGAATTGTGATCCCTCGAGTCATCAAAATATTGTCGTACATACGACAAGGATCCAACTAATAATGACTAGAGGATGTTGTAACAAAAATGATGCAACACGAGTATTGATCCTGGAATTCATTAGGTAATATAAGATCTCTGGAAAAGGTCCCTGTTATCCCCTAGCCTAGGGATAACTAAAGAGATCACATCTCGAGGCCCACAGGTCCTAGACATAGAGTACTAAGAGCCAAACGACTTAATCATGGCCCCGAAGGGCCCCTCTTTTCTTCAGTGCAGTCCACATATCACCAGCAACAACATCCATCACACCAGCCTGGTCCTAAAGTAGCAGTGAGTCTTGCTCCATGAGGTAATGAGTATGGGTATCATGGTATGTATCACTCTGATTTTTGAAGCACTTGAACATGTTGTATTGAATCCTTCTCCATTTCATAACGTTTACTTGGAAATTATGCTCTGTGCCTCGTTCATAACTGGAAGGGTGACATGATGCCCTGGTAAGTTGATTTCCCTTTAGGATGGGTTGCTACTGGGTGGATCTGTGAAAAGTCATCGTCTGTTCCCTCCATACTTACCACTTTCCATCTTCATTCCTTCCATCTCCCCTATCCTTGTTTGGGCATTGGGATTGGCTACACTAGGAAGGGTTGTACCTTGCCTCGTGGGAAGAAGGGGCTGAAGGCCCAGAGGGTAAAAGTAGCTGGCAAGAGTTAAAAGCCAATTTTGAAACCTTCGAGATGCTTCACCCAGGGATCCCTTAGAAGGTAGTGAAAATATTCTCAGCAAGAAAAGGGGACCCACAAGATAACATAAACGCTCAAGGTACTAGTTGATGGATAGGAGGTCTCATCACGAGTCGGCATATTATGACCATGGGCATGTAGCGGTATGACATTACCACCTATCTGGTCACCAAACCAAGGTAGTGGCTCTTGGTGGCATAGCCAAGAGAAAGGGGGTCTCATCATGAGCCGACCTTCTCATTTCCGTGAAATGTTTGTGGATAACGCTGTCACCTCTGGTCATCAAGCTAGGACAGTGGCCCTCAACTATTTCCTTGTAGCACAAGAGCAAACGATCAAAAGAAATAAAGCTAAGAATAAATGGAAATGAATGGGTTAGGAATCAATTGCATCCATGACAAGGTGCAACTCGCCCTCCACAAAGGCACCCATAGGTAAGACTCTACATTTCCCTGTTATCACATGCACCCCATGCCCAAATATTTACCCCATGCCACCTCATACACTTACATGACTTGGACTAGACTCCACTTGGGAAAAACCCCAAACTTAAGAGAAGTTAGCCCAATAGGACACTACCCTGAGACCCTATCCAAACCCAACTTGTCAAATTGCAAACGTCTTTGAGCATTTGTTTGGGGTTAAGGGGGGTTTGATGCACATGCTCGGGTTATTTAATTATTAGATGTGATTTACATGCTATGATCCTTGTGACTTATGAACGCCTAGAGGGTGTACTTGTTGTTTCTACAAGACTTTGCCTGGTGGACAGGTACACTGTTAGAAAGTAATAGATGTGCTCGTTTAACCATAGACAATATAACAATATTGTCACCCAACCATAGGACGAAGCCACCCCCAAGCACCTTAACCTTGACAGAGAATGATTTCAGAAGCAAACCAATAGCCAACCAAGGCTAATGCATCAAGCAAAGATAACCAAGATTGATCAAAAAGTCCAGCCATAACCAATAAAAAGTCAGAGCCTAAACATGTCAGTCTATAGATGATAGATTCATAGCATTTAGCAACTAGACTCTAGAGTCTAGCACAATTTAAACTTTATTGTTTTGGACCTTTCGATCTTCATAATTCAGTGCARATGGCCTATTTTGTARTCATAACTATTTGGTCATGACTCATGTTATTGTTGACAGTTGCTAGATGACTGATTTCATTCCATAACTTAATGGTCTACTTTCTATTATATGGCTTAAAAATTTGTATGTTGGTTTGTAAGTTTGTCATTGCTAGATTCTAGATGGTTGATGCTCAAATGATTAATCATTGATGTACTACTACTTACTACTATGGATGCCATTTTAATGTTACAATGTACAAATATGCAAGTTTTCATACATTCTGCAACTAATTTGTCTTTCTGCATGTTTTTTTTTAATATATATATATATGCTTCTGGGACGCTTCGTTCTTGAGGATTTATTGAAAATGACGCTCTCGACGCTTCGCTTCCTAAAAATGCTCCTGCTTTGCTCTGCGCTCTGGCAACATTGTCTGGTATACCTCAAAACCTTGAGGTTGCTCTTCATACGCTTCTTTGTTCAATTAGTCTGTTGAGGAGAACAGTCCTTACATTCATCTGATGTAAACTCCAACCCATGGATAATGCAGGAGATATAATCGCCCAGGTAGAGGTATGTCTTGTTACTGGAACAAGTTATCATCATAGTCTTCTCCCTCTATCTAGGAGAACCTTTAGTTCTGGATCTCGCAATGCTTCCATTCTTAAGTCTTCCATACACTGTTCTTCATCACAACTTCCATTTCTTCTGCTTGATTGTTTCTAGTGAGTTCAAACCAAGCTAGTAGTCTTGTGATTCTTGATATAATGACTGGTTGTTTTGGCTTTTTCTTTCATACTTGGAATCTTCATGTTCTTTTTCATGTTTCTTTTTAGCTCTTGGGTCCATGGAGTTTTCTATAGATTCCATGCTTTGAAGATTCCGACTTCTTCCTTTCATCATAGGATCATTGATGTGGATGGACAACCAGGGATATTTTAAGGATTCTTTTCGAAGAAAAACTTCTTCTAAAGTCAAACTGAACACGTGTTGCTTTTCATGGCTACTATCATTGATGGGAACATGGATAGATACTTCATAATCCTCAATAGATCATATTATTTAGGATTAGCTCCCTCCTAATCCTTGCTTCATGCATGAATGCATGCTCTTCTTTTGGAATTA
>JZKD02S1677036.1:100985-114776 GCA_000966675.3 Picea glauca | reverse complement strand
AAAAGTGACACATACCATGATACCTGGACCAATTACCTCATGGAGCAAGAACCTCTTCTGATACAAGACCAAGCTGATGGTGATGGATGTTGTTGCTGCTGACAAGACAAAGCTGATGGAAGAAGAAAAGGATGGGCCCATGCTCAGGTCAATCCTACTCTCGGTACTCCATGTCTAGGACCTGTGGGCCTCGAGACATGATTTCCTAGTTATCCCTAAAAAGCGGGGATAACAGGCCTTATATAGGGGCAGCGCATGACAACTTTAGTAGATGGTGGGGCCACCCACAATTTCATCGATGCATCCTTAGTAGACCGGAGGGGGATACACACTTAGGAGTTTAAGGGGTTCACCGTGGCCATGGTAGATGGGTATACTATGACATGCTTGGATATGGTTCCAGACGTAGAGGTCAAGCTAGGCAACTATACCCTGACGGATACTTTCTACGTAGTTGACTTGTCACATACAGATGCAGTGTTGGGGGTACAGTGGCTATATTCATTGGGAGAGATTGGGTTCAACTATCAGACGTTGACCATGAGTTTCAGAGATGCCAGCGGATCGAGAGTAGTATTGAGAGGTATGTCTACAAGAGCACCCAGAGCAGTATCAACGAAGAGGATGGAGTGGATCTTCCGACACGGTGATGTAACATATGCAATAGAATCTCTGATCACCACCTGGAAGGATTCAGAGGGAAGAGAGCATTACCATCCACAGATCAAAGAGCTTCTGAGTCAGTATGAGCCAATGTTTGGGCCGATACTACCAAGGAGGCCACCTGATAGGGGGTTCAAGCATACTATTGAGTTGGAGGCGGGGGCTACACCTGTGATTACCGCGCCTTATAGACACCCCAAGAGATTCAAGGACGAGATCGGGAAAGCAATCAAGGAATTGCTTGCAACGGGGCACATTAGGCCTAGCATGAGTCCTTTTGCTTTTTCAGTCGTCCTGGTACTAAAGAAAGATGGCACATTGAGGATGTGCATAGATTACAGAGCCCTTAATAAGAAGGCAATTAAGAACAGGTACCCCATTCCACGCATAGATGAGTTGATGGACGAGCTACATAGGGCAGTTTTCTTCACCAAAATTGATCTATGGTCAAGATATCATCAGATCAGCATTAGAGAGCAAGACATAGAGAAGAAAGCTTTTAGATGCCATTTTGGGCACTTCGAGTTTTTGGTCATGCCATTTGGGTTGACCAATGCATCGATCACCTTTCAGTCTTGCATGAATCACATATTCAGGGGGCAGCTGAGGAAGTACCTTTTGGTATCCTTCGATGATATTTTGATTTACAGCAGGACATGGGCTGAGCATTTGGCATACTTGGAGGAGGTCTTGGGCATTATGCAAGCACAATCATTATATGCCAAGGAGTCCAAGTGTGATTTCGGCATATCATCAGTGAGCATGGAGTACAAGTTCATCAAGAGAAGATCATGGCCATTTTGGATTGGCCAACACCCAAGAACCTCACAGGCTAAAGGGATTCTTTGGGTTATGCAGTTACTACAAGCGGTTTGTCAGGGATTTTTCACAGTTAGGCACACCACTCACAGATCTAACCAAGGGTGCTTTTCAGTGGACTGATGAGTCACAACAGAATTTTGAGAAAATGAAGTAGTTTATGAGCACATGCCATGTTCTAGCCCTTCTGTATTTCTCTCGGTCGTTTGTCCTAGAGTGCGACTCATTAGGGGTGGGGATTGGAGCAGTTTTAATGCAGGGTGGCCATCCCATTGTGCTCGAGAGAAGGAAGCGCAATGAGTCGAAGAAACTCTATTCGATTTAAGACAAGGAAATGCTAGCAATCATGCATGCCTTAACCAAATTCAGGCAGTATCTGGTGGGTAGCAGGTTTGTAGTGAAGACTAATCACAACAGTCTCAAGTATTTCCTAGATCAGAAAGACCTTAGCGAGAGACAACAAAAGTGGGTCTCGAAGATCTAGGACTTTGACTTTGACATTGAGTATGTTAAAGGAAAAAGGAATGTCGTAGCAGATGCTTTGTCCAGGAGGCCAGCAGGGTGTTCAATGATGGATATTTGCACAGACTGGAAGGCACATTTGTTGGTGGAGTACTCCAAAAACAAGTTTTCCTGTGAGGTACTGGATGGACAGGTAGTGGATGCTAGATACCGGGTGTTAGACAATGTCATTTTCTACAAGGACCGGATCTACTTGGTTCCAGAATCTACCTTAAAAGGGAAGGTTCTGAAGGTTTGTCATGATTCACCTACAGCCGAGCATCGGGGATTATTCAAAACATATCGGCAGATCAAGGAAAGATTCTCATGGAAGGGTCTCAAGGATGATGTACTGAAGCACGACTTGTCAGCAGAACAAGTCTGAGCAGACACACCCTGTGGGGTTACTTCAACCTCTACCCATTCCGAAGCAGAAATGGGAGAGCATTTCTATGGACTTCATTACAGGACTTCCTCGAGTGCAGGGCAAGGACTGTATATTTGTAGTGGTCGACATGCTGACCAAATTTGCACACTTCTTTACCATACCCATGGACTACAAGGCCATACAGGTAGCGGAGCTATTTTTGAGAGCGCATGGGAGAAGAGGAGGGTGCCCAATTTGACCTCCAAAGTCCATTGAATTCCAAATGCGGAAAATATTACAATAGCAGCAAGTCGTCCAAGGTCCAAATGACATAAAGGAGGAGGGTCGAGCTTTCTTTATAGTTTTCTTGGTGAACTTTCCTAAGTGAGAGTGCATGGGAAAAGAGTAGAGGTGCACTAGTGAACTTGGGAAACGTGTGAGTGAAGTAGGGAATGAGTGGAGTGGGAGTAGAGTGGTAGGGGAGGGATGTGAAGTGAAGTGAGGTGAGGCAGAGTGGGAGAGGAGTGGAGTGGTAGTGGAAGGTGAAGAGAGGGCGAGTCCCTCATTGGGATTGCCCTTCTCATGTGGATGCGTCAACTAATGGAGGAGGTGCGCCTAGCCTCTTTGGGATCTCCTCCCACTTGTCATGTCACTCAACTAAGGCGCCTTCACTAGGAGAGTAACTCACCAACTAGACCAGGGGCTCCAGACATTAGGAAACATGTCCCCAACATGTTTGCTAAAATTTAGCACTTTAATTAAATTGTCCTTTTTACGTTTTTGAGAGCAAAATTCAATTTTGAGTGATTAAAATCACTTTTTTGCCTCAACGAAGGGGGGCTAAGGGTTTAGGATGTGCTCTGGCTTAGAGAACGGGCACAAGCATGGCATCTAACAACAACTGATGCCACTTTTATGACTTTATTGACTCCTACATTAAAAATTGTCCATTTTACGGGAAATTTTTTATTGACTAAAATCTTTAAAAAATCTTAGGGGGAACTTAGCGCAATTTCCATATGACTCAATAGACATGACTTAGCATGAATTCATATAAATTTAGACACTAGACATTGGTTATACCATGCCAAGGCCTAACCACCAGCACATACTCAAGCTTTGGAGGAGATTTGAGTGAAAAAACTTAGAAATTATTAATCGCTTAATAAGAAAGAAATAATTAACAAGTGAAAAAAAACACTCTAGAGTACGTACTCGTGCTCAGTTCTTAGGTGGCCAATAGTCTTTTACAACTTTCATGCTCAAGTCATTTATTACAATGCCCCCGGAGGGATGGAAATGCAAAAAAAGGTGGTCTCATAGACCTGCTGAATTTTTGAACACTGAATTTTGAGTATCTGATTGCTCAGTCTTTGGCGGCTCAACTGCAAATCCAGCTAGTACAACTTGGTGGATAACATTGGCTCCATATGGGGACGTGTGGTTGATCTTATATTGAAGGAGACCATACGAGAATTCAGAATCAAAGAACCTGCATCATCGACGCCTCATCAATAACATATCCATATAAATTCAATAATGAACATGAGTTGTAAGAATAATATACATGTATATATGATACAGAAAAGCAGTAAATAAACGTTGTACAGGAAAAAAATGTGAAGTACAAAGGAGAAGGGTTAGAGAATATGATACAAAGGATGCCCCATGGGCATCGGTTGACTTCGTTGAAGAATAACTTGAGAAGCTGACCATTTACTGGGAGCGTCAACTTATCACCATCCAACTTGCTAAGGAAGAAAGAGTTATTGCGGGCTATGTCCTGAATGATGTATGGACCTGTCCATAAACTGTCAAACTTGTTGTGATTTCCCAACTTCTCTCTTCTTTTGTCCCAAAGAAGGATTGTATCACTTGCCTAGAAATCCCTCTGCTTTGAAGACTTGTCAAAATTCTTCTTTACCTTTTCTTGATTCTTTATGCTCTGATCTAAAGCTTTCCTTCTGCTTTCATCAAGCTCAACCAACTGATCAATTCTTCTCTGTTGAAAATCCTCATCCAAACCATACTTCTGCACAAACTGATACATTGGAAGCTTTAAATGAACTAGCAAAGTGACATCAAGCCCATAAACAAGCTCAAAGGGACTCTTTCCTATATAACTCTTCTTAGTGATCCTGTCCACCCATAAAGAAAACTTAATCTTGTTATCCCATGACCTCTTATTATCCCTAATTGTTTCTTAAGGATAGTCATTAAGTTCTTGTTGTTGGATTCAGCAAGACCATTGCCTTGAGGATAGTAGTTTGAAGAGTGGGACAACATAATGCCATACTTAAAACAAAATGAGGACAATTCTATTGAACCGAAGGCTTTGGCATTATTAGTAGTTATCTTGGCGAGCACACCGAACCTAGCGATAATCCTATCTTCAAGAAAATCCATAACCACCTTGTCGATAGCTGACTTGGTGAGTTTTGCTTCTACCCACTTAGTAAAATAATCGGTCGCTGTGATTATCCAAGTATGACCATTACTTGAATTATCCTTAAATTGACCAATGAAATCAAGCCCCCACTGTTGAAAAGGGGCTTCGACTACTACTGGCTGAAGAGGCAAGGCTGCTAGCTTCTGCTTCCCTGTCAACAACTGACACTGCTGACAACCCCTAACCATTTTATGCACAACTGAAAAAATGGTCGGCCAATAATAACCTGCTCTAAGAATTTTGTGGGAAGTAGTTTTAGCTGCGAAATGCCCACCACAAAATCTTGAATGAAAGTCAACCATAAATCTCTTGAACTCAAGCTCATCAACACACCTAAGTATCACCCCATCGGGGTTCCTCCACCCTAATCCATCCTGAATGATACAATACTTAGTTGCTTTCAACCTCAATGCCCTTCTTTTGTGACCAATTAAATGACTTGAGCATGTGAGGTTAGAAAGAAAGAAAATGATATCAGCATACCATTGGTGTTGTTCTAACTTCTGAAGTTCTAATGATAAGGATGGCCTAGATTGACTGTTTTGACAGACTAGGTCCAAATCTTGTTCATTTCCTTCTGTTAGCATCTGAGCCAATCCTAGACCTTTGACTAACTTTGTGGGTTTTATCTCTAATTCATACTCTTGTATCTTGGAAACCCACTTTCCTTTGACCCCTAACCAATCCTGTTGTTCTAGGATATCTTTTACTACCGAGTGAGGCACATACCCCACAACTTTTGAATATCCTATATAAACTCGGAAATGCTTACGGGACTTGACCAAGGCATATGCTTGTTTTTCCATACTTGTGTAATTAAGCTCAGAGTTTTGCAATGCCTTGCTCATGAAAGCAATGGGTTGCTCTTGACCTTCTTCATTCTTCTAGAGCAAGACCCTTGCTATAGTATCCTTTGAAGCGAAGGAAAAGATCTGAAAATCTTTAGAGTAATCTGGACTAATTAATACAAGAGATATGCCAATTGAGTCCTTAATATTTTTAAAGGCTTTCCTTCCTTCATCTGTCCACTCAAACTTTACATCTTTTTTCAACAGTTTGAGTATGGGTTTCATCGTCTTGGCTAAATTTGGGATGAATCACCTGACAAAGTTGATTTGACCAAGAAAAGACTGGAGAGCTTTCTTGGTGGGGGGTAAATGGATTTTCTTTATGGCTTCCACCCTTCCTGGATCAATCTTTACCCCATCCTTTGCAATGATGTGACCTAAAAACTTGCCTTCATCAACACCCAAAATTGACTTAGCCGGATTTAAGGAGATTCCATACTTCTGACATCTTTCAAACACCTGTCTAAGATGACCTATATGATCTGATCTTTCTTTTGAGAAAACCATTAAGTCATCTTGATAGATCTCAATGATCTTGCCCATTAATTCATTGAAGGCAAAATCCATGGCCCTCTGGAAAGTAGCACCCGCATTTAATAGGCCAAACGACATTCTTAAGTACTCAAAGGTGCTCCAAGGTGTGGTGAAGGTTGTTTTATTTTGATCCTCCTTCCTCACCAACACTTGATTATAACCAGAGAAGCCATCCAACATGGACATTATTTTGGATCCAGTTACCCTTTGCAGTAGGGTCTCCATGTTGGGTAGGGGGTAATTATCTCTAATGCACACTAGATTTAGATTTCTAAAGTCAATGCATAGTTTTATTCCCCCATTTTTCTTTCTAACCACCACTAAGTTAGAACACCATGAAGAATGCCTTGTTGGAGCAATGATGCTAGCATCCAACATCTTTTTAAGTTCAGCTTGAACCAGTGGTGCTAACTTAGGATTTATTCGCCTAAGTTTTAAGCGGAAAGGTTTTCTGTCTTCCTTGAGGAGGATAGTATGTTGAAACACATCCTCTTTATAGGCTTTGAGCTCATCATACGTGAATGCAAATACATCCCTATACTCTTGGACTAGACTTATTAATCCCTTTCTTTCCTTTTCAGAAGTACCTTTTTCTGATTTTTATGAACCTTGGGACTTCCTCTGTCCCAATGTTTATTTCAATATAACTGCCATGCTTTACTACTTTTTTCTTTTTATTCATGTCATGCCTGTCAAAGATTCTTTTTAAAGAAGTTATTCCTCTAGGAACTGGATTTTTTATGGGGTTTTCTTCCTCAATATAATTTTTCCCCCCCTCTTTGTAGCTGGGATTGAAGCCAGAGAATTCCTGAACATTATGGATGAACCTTAAGATTTGTTCATCATCCTTGAAAACTTGCCAGTGATCAACATTATCTGGAACCGAAGGCCTAAAGATTATTTCCAACTTTCCTTTTCCTTTTATCAGATCTTCTGAGAGCTGGAGGGTTGAAGCTGCTACTGCCAAATTGTCAGCGAAGTTGTTTTGTTCTCTAGGGATTGCAATGAGATCTATAACATCAAAGAGTTCTATAGTATCCCAAATGGCATTTTTGTATCTTCTTAACCTCTCACTTTTGCATGCATACTTATTTTTGACTTGAAGAATCACCAAGTCGGAATCACCTTTGACATTTAAGATTTTCATACCCATATCCTTAGTGATTTCCAAACCAAGCAAAAGTGCCTCATACTCAACCACATTATTTGTTGCATCAAACTCAAGTCTAAATGCAAAATTATAAGACTTTCCAATTGGAGACTTGAGGACAATCCTTGCCCCTTTTCCTGATCTTGAGTGGGCTCTGTCAAAGTTCATCTTCCAAGCTTTATTACTTATCTTTTCATCTTTAAACTTTTCTTCAGCGGGTGCTAGGAAGTTTGAACATATTGAGAAATTACCCATGTCAGACATTTCACAGATGAATTCATTCATTGGCTCTTTGGGATCTTCAATGTGGTACTTTCTTTCTGTTTCTCTGTAGAGCCTAAAATTCTCAGTTGAAGGAGGAAGGTAAGGGATAGTTGCAAACATCAAATCCATATTTAGGAAACCTCCCATGTGGGCTCCCCAGTTTCTAGAAAGAAGCATACCCCAAGCATGTGGAACATCAATTACAAATACATCCATTTTGAAGGCAAACTCTGGGTGAAAAGATAGCTTGACTGGAAAATCTATGATAATCTCATGGGCTTCAATTTCCCTGGAATCCATGGCACACACATTTTGATAGGGTCTTGTAACTTTAAGACCTAATCTTTTCATGATCCTCATAGTAATAATATTGGATGAAGCACCAGAGTCATACATGCAGTTATGCAACCATTGATCATTTATTTCTAAGGACACAAAGAAGGGAGGATCTTCTTCTTTGGTTCTATCTTTGTTAGTCAAAACAACTGGAGGATCTTCAGGACATTCCTTCTCTTTTTCTTTATTTTTCACAACAACTTTATCATTTGGAACATTTATTGCGTTGAGGAGTTTTTCCTTTTGTGAAGGAATTTTCAGGAGATCTGACACTGGAACCAAAACTTTTGCATTTGAAATCCAATTACCTAAATCAACAGTTAGATCAGTAATTGGAGGAGTAGTTACCTTGGGAAAGTTTGTTTGAGACTTGTTTGTACCATCCTTCCCTCTCCTTTGGTAGATTATTCCTTTATGTCTGGCCATTTCCAAAATCTGTTCATTTGTGGGCTTGTGTCCATACAGCTTTGTAACATTGTCATACTCTTCAACCACCTCATTTGCTTGCTCACTTCTTTCTTTCATTTGGATCCAATAATCCATTGATAAGGGGTGAGCTTCGCCAAAATTGTTTATGTGATTAGAGTTTCTTGATTGTCCCACAAAATTGTTTGTTTGAGGCAGGCCTTGTTCATTTATTTAACAAAATACTGGGCAGGTAGACTCTTCATGAAAGTCTTCACATGCTCTACAAAAGGGTGATATTTCTTCATTTACCACATTATTTGATTCCAACTGATTAGGTGGCCTTTGGTCTTGAGGAAGACCTTTCTTTTGCCACCTTTCATTGTTAGGCCTAGGTTGGAATCTGTTATTTTGGGACCTCTCCATAGCTATCAACCTATCTTGTAAAGAACTAAGTTGAGTTGCATGAGTTGCCTCCATTCTTTTAACCATTTCTGTTATGGCCTTTAAAGGGTCATAAGTAAGATCTTTATTATCAGGAGCTGTTGCTTTTTCTTTGGATTCTAACTACTTAGAAGAACCACCCCTTGTAAAACCTGGAAGATTTGATTTCCCTGAGGCTTGCATATTCTTATCAATCTTTATAGTTGTTTCTTGAGCATTTTTTAGGTTGGTGGGTTCCTTATTTCTTAACTGATATCTCATTTCACCACCAAATGCCTCAATGTAATAAATCAAGATAGCATTATTAGGAGGCTTGATGTTTGTATGCAAACTTGAAACCAATTCATTGAACTTCTTGTTAAACTCTTCCATAGTTTCATTTTCATTTTTCTTGATTGTGTTGAGGGCAGCTAACAAATGACGATGATCCATTTTCTCCCCCCATTTCTGAGTGAAGGCATCTAAGAGATCTTTCAAGGTTTTGAACTTGTCATTTGGGCAGTCTTCATACCAATCTAAAGCATCATCTTCTAAGGATAAAACAAATAGTTTCATTTTGACATCTTCATGATCATGTGCAACACACCATTTATTTATGCATCTCATAAAAGACTTAACATGCATTTTAGCACTAACAACATTGTTTCCTTGAAAACTAGGTAACTTTTCAATTGTTTTTTCTGGAATTGCATGAGGATATCCATTTATATTAGAAAAGTTACAAGGATCATATATAGCCATTTCTAAGATACAATTATTAACAAGAAACAAGTGAATATCATAACAGACTCAGATCCTAAATGACTAAGGATTCTACGAGAAGTGGCTTTGGCCAACCTCCTCCTGTAAACCTGTTCAGGTTTCGGGATGAAGTCAACTAGGCCTTCTGAATTCCTTCTTGTAGAATACTTAGTCAAATTGGAAATTAGTGGAGTAGCCAGATGATGAGTCTATTTATGATAAACAACAAGCATCAAATAAAAACTAAGTAAAAAAAAGGAAAACAGATCGTGTTCCGGGAATAGAAAGATTTATCCCCGGCAACGGCGCCAAAAATGTTGTTGCCTTTATACACACTTGGGCTATCGTGGAAGAAATCTTCAATCCACTTAGTGTGTCCTTGGGGGAAAGTCTCGAGTCAAGGTGTTGTCCCCTGATCCTCGACTCCTCCGTCTAGGCCAACTCCTAGCGAAGCCAAGGGGGGTAGTCCCTAACAAAAATACTATGGTTTTTAAGCTAATCTAATAAGCAAAGAAACCACTCTAAGAGTTTATTGCAAAATAAAACATTTAAAGTAAAGCATTCAACACATTCATTCGATAGAAAAGATAAGCATAGAAAAGATGTCCAACCATAGAAGATGCATGCATAATGTAGTAAATGATACAATATCTGCAAGTATTTAAACAATTATTAGACAATCACCATGTTATAACTGAAATACTACTCATAAAACAAAAGTTGTGATACATGAGACCAATGCCTTAAAGGTATCGTGGGCAATTGTTGAACGTGTGTTTTATTAAGATTTATTGAAGGTATATTAATGAAAATGTGTGGCCTCTTTAGAAACTATCTCTTTGTTTGGAAATATGCTGAGAACTTACTGAAACCCCAAGGCTTCACCAGTAAGTTCAATGAAGGTACCGGATGTCCAACACGGGGAAAACCTACATCTCAAAGTTCTCGTTTGACATCGCACACTCCATTCATGCGGTTTCCCTCGCATCAATATAGCTACTATCGAGGTTTCCCTAATTAAAGCTACTCCACATTGACTAGCCCCGGTTCTAATGAATCCCGGGATCGAGCTAGGCTCGCAAGGGTTCAGAGCATACACCGGGAGCTGCGGGGAAGGTTTATTTTAAAACAAGAAAAACTGAATGGAAAATGTGAAAAACTGAAAAGTTTTCTAATTATTAAATGCGGAAAGGAAAAATAGACTAGCAAAAGGATTACTTTGGTTAGGTGAAAATGTAAGTTGTGATTGCTTGAATGGTTAATTTCCTTAGATTTTGTGTTTTGAAAGCATAAAATCAAGAATCTCATAAGGAAATAAAACACACAACCACCACCGATCCCCCTAAAGCGGATGACGAAACTGGGCACCAGAGGCCCGCTTTTATTAATGCCTATTACACTTTGAGAAATTGAATTCTCTTTTCCTTTTTATGAAATTTGGATCCTTATAGAATGGATCAAATTACTAACAAAGATTACAAAAGAAGACTTTCTAAAAGTCTTGGTCTTCAAAAGGTCCAACTTGGGGTAGAATTTCCTCAGTTTCACTTCAAATTCGTCAAAGTTCCCCCTTGTTTTGTCACGGACCTGCTAAAAACCAGCAAAGAAAAAGGATTAGATGATGAGAGAAAACACTAAGAAAGTAAAAATAAAATGAAAAAATTTAACCAAATTTTCTTGATATTTTCTCATGCAAAATGCTCAATTTTTAGGGATTTTTAGAGGCTAAACTAATCTCTCTTAGGTGTTTTTTGTTGGCTGTCCCAAAACAGCAAACATAAGACTCCTAATTAGCTAGATTTTAAATGCAAAACATAGGCAACTTTTTATCGCAAGATTGAGAGATAAATTTCAGAAAATTGCAAGAAAAAAACTTAGATCTATTCCTTTGATTTAAAGAGAAATAACTTAGATCTAAATCCTATTTGCATGCAACAATAGAAACTAAATTTAACTTGAAAGCAAACCTAGATCTATGATAACATGCAAGAAAGTAACCAAATGATTTTCTTTTTTAGAAATTAAAGAGAGAGGAGAAGAAAGCAAGCTTGTGCTTGGAGTATCTTTGGGCGATGGGGTCTTTCTTTGGTGAAATGTAGAGGGATCTTCTTCAAATGTATTGAAGAAATAGAAGCATCAACCTAGATCCTCCTAATCTCCAAGTAAAGCATCAATCACTTCAAATCCTTGCAAAATAGAGGGTTAGAAAAATGGCGCCACGTACAAGAGAGACTTCAATACATGATTAGTTAAGCAAAACAAAGGATACATTGAAAATCTCGCTAATAGATAAACAATAAGGATTACTAATCAAACAAGTTTAGTATTCCTATCCAAGTAAGCAACAGTACCTTTACAAGGCCAATTTAAACCACAATATGAAAGCAAGATATATGAAATAACATCACCTCATAGTTACAAGCATCCACACATTACCAAGTTGCCAATTTGACCTCCAAAGTCTCCTGAATTCGAAATGCGAAAAATATTACAATAGCAGCAAGTCGCCCAAGCTCCAACTGACATAAAGGAGGAGGGTCGATCTTGCTTTATAGTTTTCCTGGTGAAGTTTCCTAAGTGAGGGCGCATGGGAGAAGAGGAGAGGCGCACTAGTGAACTAGGGAAATGTTTGAGTAAAGTAGGGAATGAGTGGAGAGGGAGTAGAGTGGTAGGTGAGGGATGTGGAGTGAAGTGAGGTGAGGTGGAGTGGGAGAGGAGTGGAGTGGTAGTGGAAGGTGAAGAGAGGGCGAGTCCCTCATTGGGATTAGCTCCCTTCTCATGTGGACGCGCCAACTAATGGAGGAGGTGCGCCTAGTCTCTTTGGGATCTCCTCCCACTTACCATGTCACTCAACTAAGGCACCCTCACTAGGAGAGTAACTCACCAACTAGACCAGGGACTCTAGACATGAGGAAACATGTCCCCGACATGTTTGCTAAAATTTAGCACTTGAATTAAATTGTCCTTTTTACCTTTTTGAGAGAAAAATTCAATTTTGAGTGATTAAAATCATTTTTTTGCCTCAACAAAGGGGGGTTAAGGGTTTAGGAGGTGCTTTGGATTAGAAAACGAGCACAAACATGGCATTTAACAACAATTGATGCCACTTTTATGACTTTATTGACTCTTACATTAAAAGTTGTTCGTTTTACGGGAAATTTTTTATTGACTAAAAACTTTAAAAAATCATAGGGGGGACTTAACACAATTTCCATATGACTCAATAGACATGACTTAGCATGAATTTATATACATTTAGACATTAGACATTGGTTATAGCATGCCAAGGCCTAACCACCAACACATACTCAAGCTTTGGAGGAGATTTGAGTAAAAAAACTTAGAAATTATTAATCACCTAATAGGCAAGAAATAATTAACAAGTGAAAAAAAACACTCTAGAGTATGTACTTGTGTTCAGGTCTTAGGTGGCCAATAGTATTTTACAACTTTCATGCTCAAGTCATTTATTACAATGCCCCTGGAGGGATAGAAACAATGTTACATGAAGCGGGAGTGTGGGAAGCGTCATTTTCTAAAAATCCTCGAAAGCAAAGCATCCCGGAAGCGTTTGTTATATGCTGCAAAATATATGAAAACATGCATATTTGTACATCAATATAGATAGAAATGGCATCCATACTACATAGTTCACCAATGATTAATCACTCGAGCATCAACCAACTAGATTCTAGCAATTACAAACTTACAAACCAACATACAAATTTTTAATCCATATTGATATAATAGAAAGTAGACCATAAACTTATGAAATGAAATCATATATCCAAAAACTATCAGCAATAACACGAGTCATGACCAAATAGTTATGTTTACAAAATAGTCCATCGACACTGAAGTATGAAGACCGAAAGGTCCAAAACAAAAAGTTTAAAGATTAAAGATTAAACTGAGCTAGTTGCCAATTACTATGAATCTATCATCTATAGACTATGACATATAAAGCAATGAAAAAGGAGAATCATCAAATTGTAAACAACTATCCCATCCTCCTTCCACCATCGTGGGTACTGCGTGGGCCTCCACGTGGTGGTAGTGCAAAAGTAGATGCAGACAGTTGCGGCAGAGTTGAAGATGAAGCCCCTACTATTGTAGATGGAATCCTGGACATGGGGACCCTGGCACTGGATGGGCGTGGCATCTCAACATGATCATCATCGTCCAAAAGAACACTCTCCAATTGCTCTAAAAGCAATACTCCATCCTCCAAATTATCCTCCTCCGGATTGTTGTCCCAATGCCTCAAGTT
>JZKD02S1677036.1:86741-97340 GCA_000966675.3 Picea glauca | reverse complement strand
GATTTGTCCAAAATATGTAATACATTGATTTTATCTTGAGGAATACATTCATGACATGGTTTCCATTTTGATCATGAACATTGACATTGCAGTGGCCAACAATGTTAGATTTAGGTAGTTCTAAGCTGCTACAAGCCTGATTCCATAGAAGGCTGCTACAGGTCTGATTCCGTAGTAGGCTGATTTGAAGACATGAAAACCCCGCAACTATAGTATCCATCCCAATGACTTAAATCTGTGGTAAGGGATGTGTAATGACCATGACTTGAAGAATCCATAGTATGTGAACCTTTAAAGAAGAATCCTATAACAACTTGTCCACACATATCCACACATGAGTTGTCACTTCAAAAGTAAATACAGAACACACTACTTCTCCTAATGTTAATCAGAAATCCATTGAGATATTAAGAAATGCAATCGGAAAACACCCCGAGCCTAAATCCCACATATGAGAATTAAAATGGATAAGACAGGGTTATAGGTAAATGATAAGGGGTTAAAAAGAAGAAAAAGAAAATGTTAAATGATGGTAATTTTGTGACTCATCATCTACCTCTATCTACTAAGTTTTCCCTCTGCCTAAAGTCGCTTCCCTTAGTAGTCTATCTTTGAAGTCTATCTCATCTACTAAGTTGCCTTCATTTAAGTTTTCCTCCCTTAAAAGTCTTCCTCTGAAGTTTTCCTCATCTTTTGAGTTTGGATTCATCTAAGTTTGCCTCCCTTGGAAGTCTGTCTTTAAAGTTTGTGTCGTCTGCTAAGTTTGCCTTCATCTAAGTTTTCCTCCCTTACAAGTCTACCTATGAAGTATGCCTCATCGATTGAGTTGGCCTTCATCTTAGTTTGCCTCCCTTAGAAGTATACCTCTGAACTCTACCTCATATACTAAGTTTGCTTTGTGCTAAGTTTACCTCCCTTAGAAGTATGCCTCTAATGTGTGCCTTATTTGTTGAGTTTGCCTTCATCTAAGTTTTCCTCCTAAAGTATGCCTCATCTGTTGAGTTTGTCTTCCTTTGACTTTGCCTACCTTAGAAGTTTTCCTATAAATTTTTCCCCATCTTCTTAGTTTACCTTCATCTAAGTTGACTACCCTTAATCTTGGAAGAATGAACTGCCGCATGTTGCTAACAAAAAAGAAAGAAATAAAAAGAGTGCCAAACCTGCTCCAGGCTTACAAATGGCTCGCTCATGCTCCCATGTACACTTCTCAACAAACTACCAATGTTACAAGTACTCTTCAATCTTCAAGTGGATTTGTCCTCTGAAAGGCCTACCCATGCTAGTCATTACTTGTGCCTTCAATATTTCGAGGGGAAGATATCAGTCATCCTCCTGTTCTTCTTGCCTTTAAGACACATTGACTCCTCATATACCCCATCCTCCAATCATTCAAATAATTTTTGGTTCACGAGTCTCATGTTGAGGATGCTAGTCAACGAAAAGCCAATTATTTCTAGCTTTTATAACAACAATACACGTAACCTTCCAAGAGGTGTCTTTGGTGATACCTTGTTGCAATAATGATAGATTTGCCTCCATAGATGTGCTTTCTCCACATACTTCGTCTCTAAGAAGTTAGGTTTCTTCTTTGACTGCTTCCCTTAAGACTTCAAGTGCATTGGGCACTTCACTTCCCTTTGTTCTAGGCTGCCTCATTCTGTTTGGTTTTCCCTTTTGGTTCTTGGGGTGAAGTTGAGGATGAAGTATTCAACACTTCTCCTCCCAATGATCGCCCATCTTGCAATGACTACATAAATTATTCCCACTGCGTTCTCATACAGCGTTGGCTTTCCCCATATGCTTCCTCCTTTGTCCGTCTTGCTGGTGAGGAGAATGGTTCTTGTTGCCTCTCTTCTTCCCGAAACATCTGGGCTTTTTGGTGATGGACTGCTTCCTTCAACACTCAACCACAATGATTGTTTAATCCAAAAAAAGAACAAGGAAATGAATACCGACATTGTTGTGCCTTATGACCTCTCTTCTTGCACCAAAAACAATCAACATGATGCTTCTTGTTTACAAACCTTTTGGTGTTGCTAATATGCTCATTGATTCCTTTGGTCAATCTCTCCACTACTAGCATGTGCATAGGTGCTAGGGCTACCTTCTTGCTACCTTCCTTAGAGCTTGCATAGGGCTGTTTATCACTCTTCAAGATCTACGCTACACTTGGAGTTGTTGGGCCTTCTCTATCTTGAGCCTTCACAAAGATGATCCTTGAGGTTTGCACATTACTCGGGGTTGTCTTGGAACATTCACCCTTGGCTACCTTACCACCACGGTATTCTAAGCCAGCATGTTGCAATCTGGAGTTCACGCCAGTGGGACTCTTCATGCCTTGGCCATGCTTGCAAAGTCCTTGGCCATCAAAGCCCATCAAATATAGCAACTTTGAGCATGCCCCTTTGGTGTGAAGTTTGAACTTCAAAACTACCAAAAGAATCATTGGCTGATTCAGATTGAGCAAGGGTGTTAGATGAAGTGCTTATCACGCTTTCCTTGGTCATGGTGTATGCATCTTGAGTCGAAACAGACTTCCTATTTTTCTTCATCTCTTCCAGCTCTCGTCGAATACTATCCAATATGACTTCTTTGGAAACCAATTCTTCTTGTTATTTGTCCACGGCCTGGACATGCTACTCAACATTCTCTCCACTACTGAAGACAAAGTCTCTATTTCTCATGAGCAGAACTCCACACTCCTCACTACAATGCCATAGACTCAGAAATCTATTGCTCTGATATCAAATTGATCTGATTCCAATGGGTGAGCCAAAATTCCACAAAGGCACTCAAATCCATTTCCTTTTAAAATGATTAGATTTATTTAAAACAACCTCATATGTCTGTCTCTAAATGCAGTTCTTCTAGCCTAAATTCCAAGCATTCAAGAACACTAATATCAACCAGCAGCACAATATTTCACACATAGTACACAAGTTTTTCCTTTCACACTAGAGAGAAAAATCCTCGAGGGGATAAAAACTTCCATCTTCAATTGATTTGCAGTGTTCACAAAGAGATGGATGTCTACAACTTTGTACCTACCTCTGTCATTTACCAACAATATAATAGGGCCTTACACAAGTGTCTTGCACCCAAAGTTAGTAGCTTTCCAACTCCACAACAGATCTATCTCACAAAACTGAACAACGCAAAATATGATCCTTCTTCCCATTGGTACTTCTCTTTGGTTCTCAGCTCACCGTGAACTCTACCAGCATTCAAAGAATGGATGAATGATGTTCACTATGTGTCTATCCTTCTGCGGTCTTCAATCCTCCTTCTGATGGCCATGGCAATTGAAATTTGTGCCTCTTCAACCACATGAGCTCTCTCTTTCTCTCGTCTCTCCATTATTGTGCTAGTCTTACTTTGTGACATGATTTTTAGTTCTTAGCCTTTCTCTGAAACTCATTGCTAGGCTTGGATTTTTGTCTCCCAAGTTCACAAGGTTTTCTTTAGCTTATAGAATGCCTCTTCACTCACAAAATCCGTTCCATAAATGCTTCCCACGATAGGGTCTTCAACTCTTCCTTTGTTGGAAAAGAAAATGGCCAAGAAAGGTTGAACAATTTATATTCCCATCCCTAAATTAGATATCCATTGTATATTGGTTGTATCTCCCAAACCATTGCTTTGTTTTCCATCTTCTTTAGCTCATTTCAAGGATATCAAAAATCTCTACAACTTCTCTTCTTTCTCCAAAATCCTATTCCTAGTAGATTTTCACCGTTTGGTTCACTGTATGATGGTTACAGAGTTTGATGACTATGGCTGATGTGGCACCAACATGGTGCTCATGTAATGTCATTGAGAAAAATGTCACCTATCTACACGGTCCTTGCTCCAAGGTTCAGTGACAAGCCACTGGCTTTCCTGTAGGGTTCAATAGCAATGATGATTCATTTCCCTTTCTTCTCGAACTCCCTTGAACAGCTTCTTTGGCCCTCCACTCTTTGCCCCAATCACCGCTGACATAGTGCCTACATTATATACACATGACCCTTGGTGATTTGCTTATGAGCTGCTACCGTGGTGGTTGACAAAACTCATGTCAACTTGCCTTCTTACTTTTTCAACAGTTTCTATGTTGTCGATGCCTCTACTCTCAACAAACCTTATGTTGATGACATATTTTGTCAATGATCGTTTCCTTGTCGGCTTTCCTTGTCAACAAGTATGTTGTCGATGATATGCCTTGTCAACGAACCTTTTGTCAATGGCTCTCCTTTGCTCAGCAGCTTGATTGTCCGTGTTCGACAACCACATCCTAATCCCTTGTGACTTATTCTTGAACATTAAGCCAACACTCCTTACCAAGCACAGTCCCCCTGTGCTCAGCAATGTTCCCCGAAGCCAATTTCACCAACGTCCTGGCACCTCTTGCTTGACAATTCTCCCTTTGCTCCACAAACTTCTTCCTCTCAGGCTTAGACGAATTTCCACTTTTCCATCCCCAAACTTAACCACTTTGGGGATCTGATTTTGGATAACGAGGCAGCTCTGGTCTTTGATATGGACTGGCATATTTTTCCCATATATCTTCAATGTCTTGCAGCTCCCATCTATTAAGTCTATCTGCAATTTGGAGGTTTAGTCTAAACATTTTATACAAATTCTAACATTCAAGAGAAGGCTTTATTGTATCTCCAGTGCAGATAAAGGCTTGTGGCTAGACTGGAGGGTAACTGTATCTATGTTTCTTTTTTCTAATTTCAATATAACTGTAAAGGTTCACTTCTGAGCCTTTTCAGAAAATAAGGCATATACACTTAAAATTGTCTACAGAAAGAATGAATTGTAAGGAATCAATTTTAGAAGCAAGCTTTTAGGTATCCAAGTGCTGAAAAGAAATTGCTCATATCCATACTAATGCGTCATACAAGCCAAAAGAAATTTTCATTAAAAAGAGGAAGATAACATATTTGATTCGACTTGTCTCCTAGATACTAACATGAAATATTTGTCTTCTTGCAGATTTTAATAAAAAGGGACGGGGAAGATGAAAGAAATCCACAAATGATGGCAAGCTTTCTGGACAGTCTGGTGAATGCATATCGTGACCCAGCATTGCAACCAGTTCAGTATTCACTTGATGAGAGTGGCAACAGAACAAGTCTGCTTTCTTTCTCATAAGTTTGAGGACCAGTTTAGTATATACCCTTTATTGTGAGTCATCTGTAGAATTGCTCATGTATTTTTAAGCTGCTTTTGCGAATACGAGAAGCATCAATGCAAACATATTATTATCTTCAAAAATCTACAAGTGAAGGGTGTGAGTATCATCTGATAATGTTCAAACTCTTTCTTGCACTGGTTTTCACAGTACAAATAAAAAAAAATTATTCTTAACCAGTATGACTTCAATGTGCTTCACCTTTTGCGCTAGATTTTTCGCCATGCGGACCGATGCTGGTTTCTGAGGGAGCTGGTTTACATACGGGCCATCATTCCCAAATCTTCCAGAATTGTTGCTGTATAATAATCACATGTCTTAATGTATTATTAAGTTTCTATGTGTTACATGACATACCTAAACAACTGATTTTTTGAAGCAGTTTATTATAACAGTTGAGTGGATTGTTACACTGAAAGAAAATTAATCATTCGAGTTGTGCCTGCTCGAGAATGGGTTCTTTCCATGATATCCCAAGACCTGAGATGGCAGATTTATTGTCATATATTGTGTCGTTCATTGTCCATGGAAAGATTGTTGATGCTTGAAGCAACCAGCATGAAATCGATTTTAGATTTCTTTCATCTTTATATCAAAAGTTTGATGTATGCGGTGTAGAAATAAACAATTCCATTTCCATTTTATATTTATAATTACCCAAGGTTCAAGTTGGGAACTTTTTTTAATGCATTGTATACAATACTAACAAATTAGGTAAGGGACCATAACGAGTGGCCAAGGCCCAAATCTGTGTTATCGAGTAATTGGTGGGAGACGGTGATTTTCATCCAATCCACCATGGATCAAACCCTATCGAGACATTGGCCCGTTGTGATAAGGCTCAAAGGGTAAAGGGTAGGCGATTCTTGGGATAGATTTCCACTTTGGTGGAAGTCAGGATGTCTCGGCTCTTGCCGAGTCACAAATTATTGGTATATCTAGCTTATGGGCTGTTGGATATACTCTTGGGTTTATAGTGGCAGCCGGCAGATTTGAACCTAGGCCATGCCCAGATAATCTCAACAAGTTACTGATTCCCCATGGTTAAAAAAAAAAAAGTACAGTCTAATATAAATGAAATATCTGCACGTTTATATGCACTGGCCTTGTTTCCACTTACATGATCTGTTTCTGCACGTTTATATGCACTGGCCTTGTTTCCACTTACATGATCTGTTTCTCCTTTCTCCACTTCTAGAATCCTATCTTGACATTACATTAGTATATTACTAATCTATTTGATATGCATAATATACATTGGGAGGGGGGTTGACCTTTCGTATTTCCCGAAATGCTCCTCTATAGCCATGTTTCTCGTCCCATTCCCATCTCATGTTATACTTCATGTTTCTTGTTTTTGATAACATAAGATGCAGGAAAGCATGCCATTGGATAAAGTAAAACTAAAAGAAGACACTATTATAGGCCAAGTTAAATGCTTGGTCCACAATCATATACACACATGCTTTGTAGAAATCCAATTTTAATGGTAGGAACCTTTTTGGCAGTTGAAAAGCATGCCAGTATGGTAAAAATTGAATCAGAAAAATTAAGACCGAAGTCTTGGAATTGGATACTTGTGAATGAATGTTGCCGTTCATAGTTCATTGCTTAAACAGCCTTCAGAAGCTCCAATATCACATGAAGTACCTTCCACATAACCGATGTCCAGCCTTTCATAGTTCATTTCTTAGACATCCTTCAAGAGTTCCAATATCACATATCTCCAACACAACCAATGCCCTGCTTTCATAGTTCATTGCTTAGACATCCTTCAGGGGTGCCAATATCACATGAAGCACCTCCTACTCAACTAATGTTTTCAAATATACTATAAAATATCTGCTAATATACAAATAAATTGTAACTTTAGATAAAATTGATATTGGATTCGAATATCATTGGATATGGATTCCTTCCATGGCAAGCCTATATTTATAATACAAACAAACTGATTAGCATTATTCAACTTGTATTCCTCTTTCAAATTTACAATTCAGAAAATTCTTAGCACGACTTTGTGACAAAGAAGAGAACAAATATCAAGAAGGAACACGGCCTTGTATATAACCAAAGTTTAATGTTAGATACGAGTCATAAATATTTAAACCATTTTGAAATATCGAAAATTAGAAAGATTTGAATCTATATTAATGTCCACTGGTTGCCAGAGTAAGTGAACGGGATTTGAAATTACAGGTATAATAGCAAAATAGAGAGCTTAAGACATCTTAGTAAGAAATAGAAGTGGAGTTAGACCCTAATGGGCAAGCCTTCAACAATGAAGTAGAGTACGACCCTAAGATGGAGAAGAAAGTGAGTAAGTGATGTCGCAATGGAGAAAGTAAGTAGCAAATCACAAGCAAAAAGTCGAATAACAAATTGGTTTCTAGTTAGGGTTTGAACCAAAGAGGGAGCAAGTATTCCCATCAATCATTATGAAGTCACCAACATTAATTGTAATAATGTTGAATGGAAAGTGGCCTAGGCTAACAGGGAGGTAGTTGGGAACTCCGCACAAATGCTCTTTTAACATCCACGGTTGACAAACTCCAAATAGAGAACAAAAATCTGGTTATGCATCTTTGCACAAGAGAATTATAGTGGTCAAGGTAGGACTTAAGCAAGGTTGTTCCCTATCCCTTACCCTTTTTAGCATATACATTGACAAGTTAGAGGGTTGTTTGAAAGAAGTAGGTTTTGTTAGCCCAACTCTAGCTTGCATAATCATCATCATCCTCCTTTACACAAATGGTATTGTTCTATGGCAAGGAGTCCCTATGATCTCAATAAGCAACTAAAAATTCTCAGGGATTTCTGCTCTAGTACATGTATTATTATTGACACTGCCAAAACAAAGATTATGATAATTAAATCCTAAAAGATCACTTACACCAATTTCATGTATGACAACAACCGCTTGGAGGAAGTGACTTCATACAAATATCTCATAATCAATCTTCGTCACAAGCTCCACTCAAACTATAGCATTGAGAAAAGGATAAATAGAGGATGAAAAGCTTATTATGGGCTTGAAAACAATTGTAAAACAATGAACCTTTGGCTATGGGATAAGAAGAAACTTCTCTTTGAGACTCTCATCACTCATGTTATCTGATATGGTTGTGAAGTTTGGGGTTGCAGCATCTCTAGAGAATCATGGAGAAAGATAGATCAAATCCAAAAGTGTTTTATAACTTATAATTTCAAAATCAAAGGCAATACACCCTATCCTATTCTCCTCATAGAAGTGAGTATTTCCCCCATCGAGAGCACAACTATGACTAGGTACCTAATGTACAAGACCAAGATAAACAACATGAAAGACAAGAGGCTTACTAAGATTGCTTGAAACTCCAATGAAAACCACCCGCGGCTCAGGCAAGGTTGGCATAAAGATGTAAAGTCTTGGCTAAATCATTGGGTATAAAGGAAGATGTCACTCTGCAAAATAACGATAATATTAAGCATATTGCATCTAAATTTAAGGAGAAATTGTGTTGTGATAAAGAATTAGAGTATAAAATAAGATTAAGATACTATAAGGAGGTGATCAATCCTGATCTAGAAAATCAAAAGTATCTCTATGTTTTGACTAGCGTAAAGAAGAAAATCAATATTGTTAAAACAAGGATAAACTCTCACAAACTTCATAGTGAAAAAGGGTTCCTAAAATGTCATGGGTTGAAAAAAATTGTCATCTGAGAGTTGAAGATGAAAATCACTTTCTCTTAGATTGTCCTGCGTACACCCACATTAGATCACAATTTCAAAATATTTGTTACAATACTGACCTTCCTAATCTTTTCACTCATCAAAACTATGATGATTTAAGAATACTTCTCTTAAAGCTTTTCGAGCACATGAATAGAATTCTAAAGAAACTCAAGTAATTTCCTTAGATTTGATAGACTAAATTCGATTTCAATGAACATTAACCATCATCATCATCATATTCGAAAAAGACGTAAAATTCAATTTTTCTTGAATTTACTTTAATTGAAGTTTTATTCTTATATTTATTATTTTTATTTAAAAAAAAATTATTTAGATTTTATTTTCATTTTTTAAAAATTTATAAAACAATATAAATAAGGTCAATATTTTCATCACCGTTTTATAAAAAGTTTAAAAGGATCAAGTATTTAGTGGAAGCTATGGGTGATTTTTAAAAGGATTGAATATTGTGGAAGCCATGGTTGATTAATTTTTTACTTTTCTAAGGGTTTTTAATTAATTTATCATTATTTATATATAATTTTTAAATTTATTTTTTTATTACTCAAATTTCAGGTTTTGGTGGAGAATTTTAATGATTTTTTTAAGTATTGGAATTTTAATAATTTCTATTATATTTTAACACTTGTGTTCCATACAACAAACATTTTAAAATGTCTTTTTTAATATTTGAATAGCCAAATTTTCATATATGTTAATTGGGCTTATCTCTTCTCTCTTCAAGTTCAATTCTAACAAGTGTCATGTTGAGCTCTTAATGAGCATATTGTTGGCAGCATTGAGCTTTTGCAAAATCCAGATTACATTAGGGACCTTCAGTAATACTTATTTTTAACATTATTCCTAGAAATGAGCATTTGAGTGATCTGTACAAAAATACTTATATTTTAAAAGCTTAGGTATGAGCTTTTAGCAACATTAGATTGTCATCATGATTGAGAATAAGACTTGAATTGTTATAGAAAAATCATTAATCTTAAATTAAAATATCAAAAATATCTCTCCCTTGTTTGGCATCTTTTAAAAGAAAACAAATATTGCAAAGATAAGAACAAATTTCAATAAGCTACATAGTTAAAATAGTGTGTTTGGACAAAACCTAAAACACATTGGCACAAAAGAATTTGTAAAATTTGTGAGAAGAATAAAGTAGAGGACGAAAAGCACTTTCTCTTGGAATGTTCAACATAAAAAAACATTAGATCTAATTTTCAAAACATTTATAATAAAACCAAACTCCATACCCTCTTAACCCAGCTCAAAAATTCCATCTCTAAATTATTCAATCACATAAACATGATAAATCAAGGTGATTAATTTAAGTTTATAGATTCAATAGACCAAAGTTGGTCTCAATAAATTGTAATCATCATCATTATCATCGTTAAAGCTGAGAGTATATATATATATATATATATATATATATATATATATATATATACTTTGGAATAAATCCTGGAGAAACGCATCGGGCACTTCCTCTCATTTCGAAGATGGTATCCGGGGTAAACTGGATTTTGTAGAAAGTTTAGGCTTTTTCAATAGTTTGCTCATTTAAGAGCTCAACATGCCACTTGTGGGAATCGAACCTGGATAGGGGAAACACCCCTCAGCACAAACCACTCGGGGTAAACCCAACTGACAGAAAGGTGAGAGTATATGTATATATATATATATATATA
>JZKD02S1677036.1:73431-86731 GCA_000966675.3 Picea glauca | reverse complement strand
AGAGCTTTACATCTTACCTTCCTTTCTAATAACTATTGTTTTAGAATGTCCTCGATTTTCTTTGCCTCTTCTAATTCTACTTTTAGCAGGGCAAAGTCTTCATCAGGTTGTTTACTATCTTTCACGAACTGTATCAACAGTTGTTTTTTCTTTCTGTTCTTAATTATGAGTCTGCCAATCTCTTCCATTGCACTGATCAGTTCTCCTTCCATATCAACCACAACTTCTTCTTTATTAGCCTCACTTCCTATGATTTCATTATTATAATCCTCTTTGGGCATAAGTATGAAGTCATTTAGTTTATCTTCAATAGAGAAGTCATTGTCTTCATCATTTGAAGGATCGTCATCATTGTTTACACAAAGACTTTTCTTCTTAAAATTATTCTCTTTAAATAAATTTCTATGTTTGTGCTTCTCCTCATCATCACATGTCTGATCCTTTCCTTTGTGAGGACACTTATTTGCAAAATGACCTATCTTACCACAGCTGAAACATTTGAAAGTCAGTTTACCTTTGTATTTGCCTGATCCCTTCTTCGGTCTCTTCACAAATTTTTCTTCAATTTCATCAGGCTTAGAATCCTCATTCTTATCCGTTTTAAATGATGCTTCTCTGGAGGTGGGTTTATCTTTAACTATTATCATTTCATATGTAGTCAATGTTCCTAGAAGTTGATTAAACTCCAAGGTTTTTAGATCATTAAGTTCTTCTATAGTAGAAACCTTTGGGTTGAACCTATCTGGTAGAGATCTCAAAATTTTCTAAACTAAAGAAGGTTCCTCAATTTTTTCACCATGTGCTTTCATTGCATTTACCAGTTCTTCAACTCTCAGAAAGTATTTTCCAACAGTTTCATATTCTTTCATCTTCAGTTGTTCAAACTGTACTCTGTATATTTGAATCTTGGCATCCTTTACCTTCTCATTACCTTCATAACTACTGATGAGTTTGTCCCACATTTCTTTGGCAGTTCCTAGGTGCATAAATTTTATGAATTTTGCTTCTGCAAGCCCACTCAAGATAGCATTCATAGCCTTAGCATTAAAGATAAATTCTAGCTTGTCATCCTTATTAGCTAGTACAACTGGCTTTACATAACTAGTGTCTACCACATCCCAGACATCTACAGCTAAAGCCATTATGTAAGTTCTCATTCTAATTTTCCAGAAGGAAAAGTTTGTTCCATTGAACATAGGGGCCTTATTGATTGGATTTCCTTCATGGCTTGACATGTTTAAGCTCTAGGATCTACCCTTAGATAAAAGGGGTTGGCTCTGATACCAATTGTTGGTCAACTGAGAGGGGGGGGGGTGAATCAGTTGTTACCTTGCTTAAATAATTATACTTATTTTAAACTCTTTCCAGATCACTCAATGACAATCACAATAATGCAAGGAAGTAAGAAATAGACCATTAAACATCATTCACACATATGAGATACACAGAAAAAGATATTTCCTGAGGAAACCCATAAAAGGTAAAAACCTCTTCTTCTTTATATGATAAATAATCTGTACATTCTTTACATTATCATACATATGAGCTCCAACTCATAATGAGGCTACAACCTCTATTTTGCAAGTTTCAACTTGCTGAGAGTACCAAGTCTCTGTTTTCTCTAGCACCTACTAGAAGGAAGCACCAACTCCCTAGTTTCTCTAGCACCCACTAGATGGAAGTACCAACTCCCTAATTGTTCCAGAACCAACTGGATGGAAGCACCAACTTCCAATCACACAGGCACCAACCTGTATAACAGAGAACAAAAGTTCTCCCTTGCACCACCCTGCCACCCTGGTTTCTCTGGCTGAAACCAGATGGAAGCTACAACTCCCTTTGTTCAAGCACCCACTTAAACCTCTGAGGACATCAGTCCTCCCTAGCACCTCTCTACCACCCTGAAATATAAATATTTGCTAATGAAACTTATCACAGTGATACAATATTTATCATTGGCTTACCAGGCTTATTACTGTTCTTCTATGCTGCTCTGCTCTTCTGTATCAATGTCTCTCTGTCCGCATCTTCTTGGGATTTCAGATCTTATGTTTTTCTCTACAAGAGCACCTCAGCCTTCCTTTAGTGTCTCACTGTCTTGCTGCACACTTTCCTTGTGCTTTTTGTGCTTCTTCCTTTTATGCTCTGTGCGCCATCTCCGGTCCATGCACCATTCCTCTTCTCTGTATTTCAGTTGCTGCACACTCCTCCATCTACCCTCTTGAATACCTCTCAACAACAACACCCATCTCTTCTTTGTTCTAAATACTTATAGGCTCTGTGCCCCTTGTGCATGCTATCTCGCCATGCTTCTGCATGCTCTCTCTATGTCGAGTGCTCTGCCTGATCATCATTGCAACTCTTCAGCTTCTCTAGCAATTAGATCCATCTCTATGAATAGTCTTCATTCCACTGGCATATTCCTTGAGACTCTTCAACTCCTCTGGAAATCACATAGAAGTCTCTTCAAGTCCTTTGGCAGAAACCATCAGTGGTTTCTAGAAGTTACACTGTGAACCTCCAAAGACCGCTTCAGCAACTGAATCACCACTGATCGATTAACTGTGAAGAGAAATAGTAGCCCTTCGATCATACTTAAATTCACTTGCACCGTTGGATTGGATCCATAGGATCTTGCGTTTATTTCGCATTTCGACATTTCGGAATTTTGACATTCCTATGGTAAAGTTTCTTGATGCTCCATGTCGCGGTCCCCGAAATTCCGAAATGGAGCTTGGTTCTTCGAGCTCTTCTCTACATCTCTTCAATGATGTGACCACCGGCAGTGACCAAGCGCTTATCCATAAGGCGCTTTCACAATTTCACCTTTAGGCATTCCGGCATTTTGGCATTCTTGTGGTGAGGAGTCTCGACTCTCCATGTCCCAAACTCCGAAATGAAGCTTGTCTCTTCGAGCTCTTCTCTACAGCTCTTCGAATATGTGACCACCAACGGTGACCAAGCCCTACACCAAAAAGGTGTTTTCACATTTCACATTTCGGCATTTTGCATTTCGGAACTTTGGGACTCCTTTGATGAAGAGTCTCAACTCTTGACTCTTCCAACTCCCAGTATCCGAACCACCGAAATGGAGTCGGTTCAACGGTCCACACTCTTGATGATTCGACGATCCAGAGTTCTTCGTGTGTTCATATATCTTCATTTCGGCATTCTTGATGTGAGAGTTCTTGACAACTCCACCTCCCGATCTGTGAAACCCTGAAATAGGGTTAGATCAACTTTTCGGCTTTTTTCACTTCGCAACTTCGGGATTCCTGTCATGAGAGTTCTTGACATTTCCAACTCCCGGTATCCGAACCTCTGGTATGGAGTCTTTGAAATTTCATGATTTCGCATTTCACGACTTCGGGTTTCAGGACTTCGAGACTCCTGTGATGAAGAGTCTTGACTCTTGACTCCTCCAAATCTTGGTATCCGAAACTCCAAAATGGAGTCTTTAACATTTCGTGATTTCTCATTTCGCGACTTCAGGTTTTCTGTGTTGAAGAGTCTCGACTCTTGACTTCTCAATCTCTTAGTATCCAAAACTCTGGTAGATGTGCCTATTTCGGGATTTCGGGGTTCCAGATTTCGTAACTCCGCGACTCCTGTGTTGACGAGTCTCGACTCTTGTCTTCTCAATATCCCGATATCCGAAACTCCGAAATGGAGTTTACGCTTCTGATCTTTCCATGCCATTATCCATGCGTTGCTGATCTTCCTTGCCTTCTTGTTTGCCATCAAATGAGCAAGCACACTCTTTCACTATGCGTGCACCTCTGCACTTTCTCTTCCGAGCTTACGTTGTCCCTGTTTTTCCATCGTTGCATACTCTGATATTGCCATCAATGACAAGCACACCTGCCTGTAAACATGCCAACAAACCAGAGATATGACATCCCTATGGATGTGCCCCTAGTGGATGAGCAATAGTGGGTGTATCATATTCTTTGCTATATATTGTTCAAGAGTCAGACTTGCCTGTAACCCTAATTGTTATGTAAAGGGTATAGGTTGGCCCCACCTTAATGTGATTGATAATAAATGTAAAATATAATTAATCTCGTTAATATTAATTATAATATAATAATAATTATTATTATAATGTGACTTAGAGAGACCAGCCCTGTTGAGCCAATAAACACTTTTATTGACAAGTTTAGGTTAGTATAAGTAAAGGTAAAATCCCCATTGTGGAAACATATCTTTCATGTGAGTTTGGAAATTTCAGCAAGTACATTTACTTGGGAAAAATGTGCACCTCTCTTGGGCATAAGTCTTCTAGGGTTTGAGCACCCTCTTGTGTGCTAGGTCTTTCTTGGTGGTGAAGGTATTTCTCTTGAAGAATATAGAAATTGATTTGGATGGGTTTTCTTCCCTTGTTGAGAAGGGTTTCCCAGGATACTTCTTGTGTTCTTGTGCATGGTGTTTCTTCTTGTGATCTTGGTTGTTGCAACATTCTTGTTTATGGTTAAGACAAATGTGAATTGAAATGAACTACATGATTAACCTATCTTATTGAAAAATCAACATGGTATCAGAGCATAGGTCTTGAAAGAACCCATTGCACAAGCATCTACTAAGTCTCATCTCTCTCTTCTGCAAAACCGTACGACCCTCCTAGTGTTTCCAGAAATTTCGTACGACCTACTTCTTTGAGGAGTTTCAGCACTTATCACTTGGACGTTGGGGATAAAAATGCATATGAGAGTAAGGCATCCTTTAGTGCACCTCTAGCAAGCTTTAGATTGCATTTTCGAGCATTTTGACTTTTTGGCCCTAGGGTTTCTAGGGTTTTGCTAATTTCTACAGAAATTTTAGAATTAGGGTTTTTGCAATTCCTTGAAGGAGCTCTTCAGTTCACCAGTGTTCTCCTATCTTTAAAAAGGATTATTGTTGGTAGTCATAAGTCCAACTAAACCTAAAATTTCTAGCCTAGCCTAGCCATTAGGTTTACTAGCCAAGTTGGAAAGGGTTTGTGAAGAATCCAAAAATGAGCAAAATATATGATGGAAGATAAGCTTAATGGATCAAGCAACTTCAAGTTCCTGGAAGAAAAGAATTCAAAGGAAGACTTATTGTGGGTGATACAAAAAGGTGTCACTGTGACATACCTCCTTCATGAAGATGTCAGAGGATGGAGATCAACCATGTGCCATTGGAGAAATCATATCAACACCCTCAGGTATGCACTTGTATATATATTATGTGTATCATTGGCATGAGGGTAATTGCAGGACGAAGAAACCTTTTTCTGAAGTCTTGGAACGAGAGGGATCTCAGTGCATTCAAAGTAACAAACTGGAAGTGAAGACTCCAGGTTTGATTGTTGACATTGTCATTCCTCTAACCTATATTTCTAAAGTTTGCTACATTACAAGTAGGTGTTGTAAATGGGACAACAATCCTTAATTTTTTTTTGATTTTAGAGATGTACTCATTATTCTCCTTTAGGAGATATTCTTGTTTTGGTTCCTCTTGTTTTCTTGTTCCAGACAGGTTAAGAACAAAGGAAGATGCTTATACTTCAAAGGGAGTCACTTGACTCAGAGGGACTCAAAAACTATTTGAGAAAGAGGAAGAATAGAACCATCATTGAGACAACCAATGCAATAATCCATGATCAAAATATTTCTAGGATTCCATGGCCAGAAGCATGCATGACACAGTATATGTTCAGAACAAGAGTCTTCACCAGACTTTGAAAAAAAACATAACTCCCAAAGAAGTCTTTATTGGAATGAAGCCTGAGATTGAAAACTTCAGGTTATTTGGGTGCCCAATGTATTTTCATATACCCAAAGAGAAGAAGTCCAAGCTAGATCCTTTAGAAAGAAAGGATATATTGAATCTTCAAAGACATTCCAGATCGACATCCCTGGTTAGAGATAGATCCAAAGAATCTCAAATAGAGATTGACAGTAAGACAATACCTTCTCCCCCTTCAACAGTTTAGAGGGAGAAAAACGTTGTTCTAGTTTATATGTTCATAGATATTGCAGTAGGGCATAAAAGGCCTACCTAGACTCACTCTACAAGAGGCAATGAAACATACAAGCCTCTCAAGGCACATTCCGAGAAAGCAAAAGATATTTTCAAGCTATCCTTCATTCATGAGTCACTTCATTGATGTCGAGCCTCCTTGTATTAGAGAAGCAACATGAGAATAGGTATGGCAATATGTCATAACAAAAGAATACCAGTATATCTTAAAAAATGACGTATAATATATTATTCAGGGACCAGAAGGGAAGTCTGTGGTAACTTCCAAGTGGATCTATAAGATCAAACATGCAGCTGATGAAAGTGTCAAGAAATACAAAATGAGATCTATAGCCAGAGGTTTCTCACAAACAAAGGGAGTCATCTATGATAAGACACTTGATCCAGTAAACCTGATACACTTCCATCCGTACTACCATCCATGAGTTAGAAACTATATCAAAGAGATAGATTCTTGATGAGTTTGGATTTCAGCAAGAATGTTGTTGATCCAAACCTATATTATTATAGCGTTGGTGACGAAAGCCTGATTTTGATGACTTATTCAGAAAGCCTTGTTTTTGGATACAAGTAATCCCTGACTTTTGAATTCGAGATGAAGAAATCTGAGTATGATGCACAACTTCTTGGGACAATAAGTATGACAAAGGACCGATGATATTTTCCTGAGTCAAGGAAAATATACAGTAAAGATACTAAAGAAGTTCAAGAATGAAAGAATACAAAATCCACCATGATAAATTTAAAAGAATAATATTGATGATGATTTAGATGAGAATGATCCACATTTTATCACTGATGTATTTGGTTAAAACCAGACTTGATTCATGCTATGTAGTGAATGTGTTTAGTCATTACATGAGTCAACTGAGACAAACTCACTAGACAACAACAAAACATGTATTGAGATATATACGAGGCACAATTGGATATGGCCTGAGATATGCCTCCAGTGTGAACTTGAGTTTGTAGGATATGTCGATTCAKATTGAGMAGAAAKTACAGTGGACCGAAAGAACACATACRGTTGTTGTTCTACCATGATGTTTTCCATGGTTTCCTGATGTAGTAGGAAACAAAACTCTGTAGCCTTGAGCACCATAGAGGCAGAGTATATAACATCRAGTGTGCGAAGMAATATGGCTTCACAAGCTTCTGAAAGATTTACTCGACCATGAGATGGATTCTATGATGATAACCAAGAGYCGTGTGTAAAAMTCCTTAAGAACCCAGTGTTTCCTGATGGATCGAAACATGATGAGATGAAATATCCTTATATCAGAGATATGATGCAGAGGAAAATYRTACACATGCAGAKCCTTCCTACACATGAGAAGATTGCAGACATCTTCACCAAACTAACTYGGTGAAGAATGTCTTACTAGTTGAGAGGGAGTATTGATGATTCCAGCYAAGACAAAATTCAAGGCACATCCGTGTGWGACTTGGCATGATGGAGAATGCCTCCCTAGMCGAGAGGGWGTGTTGATGATTACAACTATGTGAGACATTCTCCATCTTACAAACCTGTGAGATGTGGATCATTGCAGCTATGTGAGTCTTTCTCTCAGCTTACAAACCTGAGAGAAAGCCCCTAAGAAGGGTATGTGGTTCTTGCCCGAGATAGAGCTAGGAACGTAGAGATGACCTCCTCCATTCAGAGAGTTGATAAGAACTCCAGATGCTTATCCAGTGGGAAAGGCGATCTATTGAGTTAGACGTGCATGTGGTTGAGCACAAGGTGAACGTGTGAAACCCCAAAGTGTTGGGTGCATCGTCATGTGAAAATAAATGAAGATGATGTATTAGCCTCCTTTGAGCAACATAGTTGACGAGAAGACTCCAGACGATTCTCCTGTGTGAGGCAGTGGGAAATAATATTTGTAGAGTGGACGTGCATGTGGACAAACACAGGTGAACGTGTGAAGATCTGGTCCTTATGTGTAATGCAATGAACCAAAGATATGACATCCCTATGGATGTGCCCCTAGTGGATGAGCACTAGTTGGTGTATCATATCCTTTTCTATATATTGTTCAAGAGTCAGACCTGCCTGTAACCCTAATTGTTATGTAAAGGGTACAATTTGGCCCCACCTTAATTTGATTAATAATAAATGTAAAAGATAATTAATCTAGCTAATATTAATTATAATATAATAATAATAATTATTATTATTATAATTTGACTTAGAGAGGTCGGCCCTGTTGAGCCAATTGACACTTCTATTGACAAGTTTAGGTTAGTGTAAGTAAAAGTAAAATCCTCATTGTGGAAACATATCTTTCATGTGAGTTTAGAAATTTCAGCAAGTGCATTTACTTGGGAAAAGTGCGCACCTCTCTTGGGCGCTAGTCTTATAGGGTTTGAGCACCCTCTTGTGTGCTAGGTCTTTTTTGGTGGTGAAGGTCTTTCTCTTGAAGAATATAGAAAAGGATTTTGTTGGGTTTTCTTCCCTTGTTGAGAAGGGTTTCCCAGGATACTTCTTATGTTCTTGTGCATGGTGTTTCTTCTTGTGATCTTGGTTGCCGCAACATTCTTGTTTATGGTTAAGACAAATGCAAATTGAAATGAACTACATGCTTAACCTATCTTATTGAAAAATCAATAAGAGAGAGAGAGAGAGAGATCAACAACAAGGCTCATACTTCTCAACACAGTTTTGCAAAAGTAAAAGATGTATGTATGTATTGTTCCCTCAAAAATGTTAACATCAAGAGAGAAATCATAAGGCTTCCATCATATACCCTTGGAATTTGAAATAGAGTTGATACATCTTAAGCCAAAACCAAAAACATAGAAAATAAATAGAGACTTTAGACCAACTAGATAGTGTTCACAGAAAGTCAATCTCTAAAGTTAGTCTAAATCATCTACCTCCTTGAATATGAAGTCCATATTTTGATAGTTTGCAATCATTGTGTTGAGTTCCATAAAAAATTGAGTAAAATAGATGTATTTAAATCTGGCACTCATATATTTAGGACTAACATAATTAATTTTATATAAATAATAACCCTTATTATATTTCACAATTAAAAATACACAAACTCTTCGTATGTTTCTCTAACATGTATACTTTATTTACTTCTTTTTTTGTAAATAAAATATGTATTACCTCTAGAAACTGAAGAGATTACATAGTTTTGAAAGCCCGGGGATTTCCCCGCCAAAAGATGGAAACTAGAACCGTCTCCAGGGTTTTGTCAAAAATGTCATGTTGTCTCTATGTCCAAAAATATAAAGATGGCTAGGGATCCATTTAAACTCTCCTAAAATATTATAAGCCTATGTGTAAATAAAACACAAAAACAAAACCAAAGGAATCAAGAACCAGTTGTCTTTGTATTGTTTCCTACAGAAGTTTGTTGGTGCCAGGTTGGAACAATATTGTAAGGTTAGCGACATACCGGATAGTGGTTGGAAGCAGGCTCGCCTGATAGTGCATCATAGAGAAAGTCTAGCCGACGATTTAGGCGCTACTTCCGAAACAACAACTCTGCCACATCTCGACGTATGTCCATGATCATAGTAAGGTGCTCCTTGGAAAAAAGGGGCTGAGGAGAGTCATGAGTCACATCCAGAATGAGAATGGTGTCTTGAAGGGGAGTCATCACTGCTACTTCTTCAACTATGGGATTTCCCTAATGTCCTTCTGGTGGAGTATTCCAGAGAGCTTGATTTGTGGTGGCGTATGTATTCTCTTGATAGGAAAGGATCGAGTGCATTGTAAACTCATGAGGTTGAGAAAGAAAGGATTCCTCAATCGCACCATGACCCCAATTCTCCCCTGAAGTACTTGTTATTGCACAAGCTGTAGGTTGGGAAAAGTCTGACCCAACCACCAATTGGTGACAACTAGGAGGGACTCTACCCATTTTCACCTTAGGCAGGTGCCCCCGTCACTTTAGAGGTGAGGTAGTCACCTCAAGGGGGGAATATTGGTGACACTAGGGGGAAATGAGATGGAAAATGATGAGGATGAAATGGATGTCCCTAAAGATCAATTCTAAGTGGTATGAAGATATTGGGAAGATTCAAGGGCTACCAAATGTGTTGAGTGACCTGCCAAGTGTGAATATATGCCCAAGACACAAGGAACAAAATGCATATAATGTAATATGTTAGTTGGACAAGAAAGTTAAGCTTTTTGTCCCTAATTTCAGCAAAGATAAAAGGTATATATCAGCTCAATAAATATAGTAAAGGCTGCAATATAAAGTGCTAAGCATATGATAATATAGACAAGAGGTAAGCTAGTGAAAGTTAGCTCAACTCACCAATGATTAAGCAATAAATTTAGCACAAAGAGGGGAGTTGAAACAAAAGGTTGTTGCAGTGAATTTATCAGCCTTATGGTTGTAGAAAACCAAGCATAACATCATAAAAATCAGCCACAAGAAACCACCTCTAACTAGCCCAATAGGTGTGCTAGGCTTAGTAGAGGGTTAGGGTAAAGTTAGGGCTAAATCCCAGGGTTAGTTTAGGAGTTATTAAGTGTTAGAGGGTTAGTTTTATGCAGCCCTAATGGCTTTAGGTTATTTTTGTATCATCGGAAAGAAGTTATGAGTGAAAGGGGACGCCTCAATGAGGCAAGGGAGTCAAAGGCTCAAGGAACACTTTCCCAAAGAGACAACTTTAAAACTTGAAATTTGTACATTTACCAAGGAAGAAATTTATTTCTTCAATACAACAAGTAAATGACTAGTGCCTTCAATTAAAGGGTTAATAGAGTCAAGAAAAGAAAGATATAAAGGTAATACCTCCTTGGAGGTGTAAATCCTGTTACTCCCCAAGGCAAGTATCTCTAGCTAGGGTTTAGGCTAAGAGGGTGTATGCCCTAATACTTCTTTTAGAAAACCCTTGTTAAACCAATAAAATGTAAGCATAAAGTGATGGATACTAGGGTGGGGGTGTATTCCCTTATAATTCCCACCTAGCTCTAGCATATAACCTTGACTTGAACAAAAAATCACAGAAACAATGTAAAAAACCTTAACAATTCAAGGAAAAAGCTAAGACAAACCATCAAAATAGCAAGAGAATAGCCTTCCAAGGCTAGCACATCACTTCCATCAACCACTAATCTAAGAGATCCATAAACAAGTGCACGAGAGATAACTAGCCAAAGATAGAAAAAATTTCAGTTCAATACTTCTCACAATGGGAGAGTTATATGTTATGAAATGAGATTTGATGAAATGAGATCTTATGATCTCTATTTATACAAAATGTCTCCAAAATAGTTTATCCACATAGTTTTAAGGTAAACTACAAGACTAGGGGTCAACAACCCTAATCTTTCCCCTTTTACAAAATAATATTAAACAACTCACTTAAAATTTACTTTTACACAAAAAGAAACCCTAATTCAAGGTGACGTCACCCCTTTAGGGGACGTTTTGACACTAGGAGAAAGTCGTTGGTGTTGGAGTGTAGTTAGGATTCCCAAAGCCACATGTCAATTATCCAAGTCATTTTCTTCATGTTCAAAGCCTCATTCTCCTCAAAACGTTCTTGTGCCAATGAATGATGACCTCACCACCAAACTCTATCCCTCATAGGTGATGTCATGCCTCTAAAGGTGATGTTTTGTCTCTCCTAGGAAAAAAGTTTGGCATGTGAGGGCTAGGTTATGTCGTCTACAATGTCTTCTAGGCCTCCGAAGTTATGTCTTTCTCATCTAGCATGTGGGCCCTTGGCATCCCCCTGTGGGCTTCAAGCCCCATGGAAGCCCAAGCTAGGCTTGTTCCTCCAAAACTATTCACCAACTAGGTCCTACAAAGACAAATAAGCATGCCCTCCAAGGATCTCAAGTCAAAATATCATGATAAGTAAATCAAGTAAATAAATGAGCCACCTAAGCATGTGCATCAAATATTACCCTGTCAAAAAACTAAGCGCTCAAAGACATTATGTGACTTGCCAATATTGGATATGGGAGGGTTCACGAGGTGTCCTATTGGGTAGATCTTTCCCTAGGTCAAGGAGTGTTTCCAAGAGATCCCTCTCTAAGCCATGTAAGGTGGATGAAGTGGTTAAGGGTCAAGACTCAATGGGTATGGGGTTCATGACATATAAGGGGTTTTAGTGTCTCATTCATGGGTGCCTTTGTAGAGGGTGTGTGACAACTTCGTTTGCAATGCAATTTTTCCAAGCCCATCGTTTTTCCATTCTTTGTTTCTTTCATAATTTATGGACAAGTTTAAGGACATTGTCCTAGAATGGTGTCCAAATAATGACAATGTCACTCACAAACACCTAGTGGAAATGAGAAGGTTGGCTCGTGGACAAACCCCCTTTCTCTCAACCTTGCAACTGAGAGTTTTTACCCTGGCTTGGTGACCAGATGATGGTAATGTCATACCACTAGATATCCATGATCATGATAGGTTGACTCGTGATGAGACCTTATATCCTCCAACTAACCCTTTAAGCATTCTTAAGAATTATTCTTGTGGGTCCCCCTTTTCTTACAAATAATCCTTTCATTTCTTTCTTGGGGGATCCCTGGGTGAAGCATATGGAAGGTTTATATATAATATTTTATCTTTAACCCAACAACAATCCCTCTAGGCCTTCAACCCCTTCTTCCCATAGAATGAGGGACAACCCCTTCTTAGGTCAATACACCCTAAAATCCCAAGAGATAAGGAAATGGGGGGTTTAGGCGATGAAAAGTGGTAAGTATGGTCGGGAATGGTACGATGGCTCTTCAAGTGAGTTTCTAGTAGCAAACCCATTCCTAATAAAGACCAATTACTAGGGAACAATGTCAACCACCAAGGTGAAACAAGGAAAAAGGAATAATGTCCAAGCATATGTCATGAAATCTAAAGCAGTGTAAGACACAACATACTCAAATTCCTCAAATATTTAAATGACACTTACCATAATACCTGACTTGTACCTCATGGAACAAGGCCCATTACCTCTTGGAAGCTAGTTGGTGTGGTGGATGCCATCTAAAAATATATAACCTTTGTGGTGGTGAGTGTTTCAGGATAAATCCGTGAGTGTGGACACAAACCGATCTCCCTAGATCCACCTGGATCTAGAACAAAACAGGACAGAATAATACACTTTCCCTAGACTTAACCTATTGAATGAACTAAGAAGTAAGGATTGTGGACATACCTTATGAACACTTTCCTTATATCTCTGTTGTTCCAAGCTTTGCTCCAATGCTCTTGCACCGTCCAGATCACAACAGTACAAACCAATCGAAGTAAAGGCATATTAATATATTCAATGGCTAGTCTATACATATGATCAAGGAATTATGTAATAAAGTGAC
>JZKD02S1677036.1:19080-32822 GCA_000966675.3 Picea glauca | reverse complement strand
GGATCAATTAGCTAACATTGAGTGCAGATAAGACCTTAGCTGTGGAGCAGGATTCCTCCACCAGCTGCCAAACCTCCTCTCGAAATATTGACCAACAATGGTGAAATAAATTTGTTTTGAAACCATCGGGGCTGAGAGATTTTACTAAAGGCATTTCCTTCATTTCTTGATCCACCTCTGCCATTGATATAGGCCTCATTAGTGCTTCATTTTGTTCATGGGTAATGAATTTGGGTATGTGCTGAGTAATGTTTTTGATGGCTTGAGAAGGATCAGGAGATAGTTTCGAGAGAAGGTTGGTATAATAGTTGACAATATCATCCTCCATATCTTCATGCTCCATAAGTATTTGGCCATGTTTTGTCTCTAGTATGGTGATGTGATTTATATGTCATCGATGGATCATGGTTCGGGGGAAGAATTTTGTTTTCTTTTCACCTTATTTGAGCCATTGCACTATTGATTTTTGGCACCAGAGGATTTCCTCTTGTTGGTTTCTATCTTCCAATTGTTTTTTCAAAAGTTCTTCTTTTTCTTTTAGGGGATCCGTTGGACCCTGCAATATGATTTCCTGTTGGATCTCCTCGAGTTGTTGCACGATTTCTTGTTGAGCTTGAAAGATGTTGCAAAATTATTTTTGTTCCAATTTCGTATCGATTGCTTAAATTGCTTCAACTTCTGTTGAAACATGTACATACTGGTTCCATGTGTTACAGTTGCTTCTGACCACCATTTGTGAGATAGTTCTTGGAAATCTGGGTGGTTTATCCAGAATTCTTGAAACCTAAAGGGTTTGAATTTGTTAGAACTTGTGGTGTCGATCCAAAATTGTATAGGCCAGTGATCTGAGCCCGACTTAGGAAGGATGCTTGACTCTAAAGTAGGTCCTTCCAACATAAGAGCTTATGAGATCAGAAATTGATTCAAATGGAAGGCTACTCCATTGGTTCCTAATCGTTTGTTAGTCCAAGTGAAGATAGCATTCTGTGTTTCAATATCTAAAAGGTGCATATCTGCTATGAGATTTTGGAAATTGTTGTTGTCTTTTTTCAATATCCTTATTCTGCCTATTTTTTCATCTAGTGAGAGGATGATATTGAAGTCTCCTCCAAGAATCAATCCTTGTTGGCTGATGAGGTTACCCATTGATTTGATATTTTGCATAAATTTGTCCTTTTCTTGTGATGATTGTGGACCATAGGCATTGGTTATGATTCTTGCCTTACTGGACCCAAGATCTTGGTATTGGGAAGATAACGTCTAGGGTGTGGAATAAAAACTATCCAGAGTGATTGTATCATGATTCCAGAGAATGGAAAGACCTCATGTTTCCCCATTTGATTCATTTTAAATACATTTGTTGTTCCTCTAACATTGCACGAAGAGATTCTCTATATTTGTAATTGCAGACTTTGTTTCTTGAAGTAGTATTATATTTGGTTGTTCTGCCATGATACAATTACGGAGAGCTCTCTGTTTTGTTCTCCCATTAAAGCATCTTACATTCCAAGAGATAATATTCATGAGGAAGGAGGAGGGGGGGTGAAGAAGCCCTTAGTGAGATTTTGGATTTGGCCAGAGGTGATCATCAAATTTCCCACTTCATGGATGATTTGTTGTGAGAATTTATGTCCTCTTCTTTTAACTTCTTTGAGGACTTTTTAGTTATTTGAGATGGGATCCAAATGTATTTCCAAAGCACCTCCATATCTGGATATGGCCCCTGCTGTGGAGTCTATATAGACTTTGTGAAATTTATAAATCTTCTACGGGGGGAGGGATTGTAGCTCTTTCTTGTTATAGGCTTCCTTGAGGAGGTCTAGATTAATGTCAGCTATATATTTCTCATTCACTAACATTTCTAGATCCTCACCTTTCTCATGTTGTTGTTCGACGACCATGGTAGTAGGAGAAGTGGTTTGAGATATTTGTTCTAGGATCGGTTCTTGTGTTTTCTTGGATTTACCCTTAGTGCTTTATTTGTGCAGTTTTTTATTGGGTTTTCCACCTCCTGGGTGTCTGACAGTTTGTTGAGGATTTCAAAAGAGTTTTTAGTGGAGGGATTTCATCCTTGTCTGGTTCCTGGATTTTGAGTATTTGGCTTCTTTTGTCCTTGAAATTGGGTAAAACCCTCTTTTTGCTTGCTTTGTTCTTCCTCGGCTAGACGTTAGGGAGATCGAGAGGACAATCTTGGAAGATATGTCCACGTTCATGTAATTTTCTACAACGAAAAATAATGTGCTCATCATCTGTGGTTTGTATCCATTCCTCATCTTGATATTCTAGTATTAAGGGGTCTAGAAGAGCTTTAGAAATATTCATATAAACACAGGTGCGAGCATACGAGGTATACCTTCTTTGTCGTGTGTCCTATGAGGATTTGACATATAGGCCAAGGGTTTTACCAATGCCAACAATTCCTCCAACCAGAACTCCCACGGGAGGGAATAAAGGTGTATCCAAACCAGAGAAAAAGAGAAATCCTCTTTTTTAGGGCTGAAACGATCTATCCAAAATCATAAATATAGGCCTGCTGAATTGAAGAAATAAGGGCCATTTTCAAATATATGGTCTTTGTCTTCAAGATTGAAGAAGATGACTGTGAAGAATACTTTTGATCCTAGCTGAAGCTCATAGTTCCCTTTGGGGTTCCACTAGATCTTGATCCATTTCATGAGGTCCTTTTCTTAAGGCCAGAGTCCCAAAAATTTCCCAATAAAGGTGTGTTCCTTCATAAATTGAGTATTTTCCCCTACTTGTGTGGAGATGATGACATACCTTGGTGTTGTATTAGTTTGTGGGATACATTTTCCTGGCTCCCACATGCGAGTCACTTTTGGATGGGAGGTGCTCACTTCCACATCCATCTCTTTGTTGTCTCGTAGTTCATCATGTAGAAGTTGTTCTCTCAGATGAAACAACAGTTCAAATTCTGGTCTTGAGCTCCTTAATCCATTTTGTTTGTTGGTGAAAACATTTTTGTATGAGGGGGATCTTGCCCCCTCTACTACCTCCATCGTTATGTTGTCAGTAAATCGATCTGACGGTGAAGTATGCATTGTTGTGTAAGGGTTGGGATGGGGATTTCAGAGATCGAGCGACACTGCAATCATGAAAACCTAGTAGAGCTCCTGTATACTTTCTTTACTTTTAAAAATGTTGAGAAATGTATTTTTTATTTTGGAAAAGTAATTCTATTTCGTAATTCACTTTATAAAAAGTGATAAGTTTTATATTTAGATGTTGATTTTAAAAAGTGTATTTCATGCATGCATGACTTAGACCATGAGTGATCTCAAAAATAGATTAGGGTTTTGATCTCAACAAAAATATAAACATGGGTGAGATAGAGAGTTCATGCACGAAATAGTTGAGTATGTTGAGAAACCAAGAGGCAGAGAGAGAGATAGAGAACTTGGATACATCAATCGTAAGGAATAGGTGTATACAATGGTATGTGTTATTGCACAAGTTGTAGGTTGGGAAAATCTCAACCTAACCACCAATTGGAAACAACTCAGCGATCACCTACCCCCTGTCACCTTAGGTAGGTGTTCCTGTCACTTTAGAGGTGAGGTATTCACCTCAAGGGGGGAATCCCAGGTGACCCTAGGGGGGGTTGAGATGGGAAATGAGATATATGGATGGATTCCCCTAAAGATAAATTTTAGATGGTAAAGGAAACTTGGTAATGAGTCGTGGGAAAGGATTAGGGTTTCCAATGCTTTAAGTGATCTAATAAGAGAAGAATACATTCCTGAGACACAATGAAAACCAGGTATACAATGCAATATGTTAGGTGTAAAAGCAAGTTAAGCTTGTTGTCCTTAATTGAAACGAAAATCAATGATATATATTATCACATAAAAGATAATAGGAGTTGTGAAATAACTGCTAAAATTCTAATTGAATAACCAAGAGACAAGCTAGTAAAGACTAGTTCAACTCAACAATGATAGAGTAAGACTTTAGCACAAAAGCAAGGTTGTCAAAAAAATATTACTACATATATATTTATCAGCCTTATGGATGTATCAAACCAAGACTTATAACAGAAAAACTCATCCAATGAAAATCACTTCAAACTAGCTCAAAAAGTGCACTAGGGTTAGTAGTTTGTTAGGGCAAAGTTGTAGCCAATTCCTAGGGTTAGTTTAGGATTTATATAGGGTTAGAGGGTTATATTTATGCAGCCCTGATGGTTTTAGGTTAGTTTTTTAACAACATAAATTTATAGTTGGTAAAATAGGATGCCTCAATGAGGCAAGATAGGTTAGGGCTCAAGGAACAATGTCCAAGTGAGAGAACTTTAAAACATCAACTTTTCATGTTTACCAATGCAATGACTAGTTCCTTTGATTAATGGGTTAATGGGGTCAAAAGTAAAGAGCTAGAGCTACTACCTCCTTGGGGGTATAAATCCTATTATTCCCCAAAGCAAGTAACCTATCTAGGTTTTAAAACTGAGGGGTGTATATCCTTATACTTCCTTATCAAATCCTTTCAAACAATAATTATATGCTTAAAATTTATGGTGGAGTTAAAGTAGGGGTGTATTCACTTATACTCCCTACCTAGCTTAAGAAAAATTAACCTTGAGATTGAATTACAAATGATAGCAATAAGTAAAATGTCTTACCAATCCAATAACAACAAGATAAACCATAACATGCCAAGAAAACCACCACAATAGCTAGAAAATGACCTCCAAGAGTTAGTGCATCATCATCATCAAGTCCATAACCAAAGAAACACCATACCATAGCACAAGATAACAAAAATCCTCAAGGGTACCGAAAATTTCAGTCCTTAGATCTTCACAATGGGAGAGTTATGATTCAAAATGAGATCTTATGATATCTATTTATACAAAATGTATATCACATAGTTTGTCCACATTAGCAAGGGTAAAACATAAGATAAGGGGTCCACAACCCTTATCTTACCCCTTGCAAAAAAAAAATATTAAACAATTAACTTAAAATTCACTTTTACACAAAAGAAACCCTAGAATAAGGTGGCGTCACCCCTTTAGGGAACGTTTTGGAATTTTTGTCCCCATTTTGTGGATAAATAAGGAGATTATGTTTCGAGGCTCTCAGGTTGTAGATATGGAGTGTCGAGAGACTACATGACTAGTAGTATCCTTTTGCACATATGGAGATCCTTCTCACCAAAACATAGGTCATAGATTTTCAGATGTCATCCACCACACCAGCTGGCTTCAGAAAGGCAGCGAGATTTTCTCCATGAGGTACAAGTCAGTATTATGGTGAGCATCATTTCAATATTTGAGGCATTTAAGTATGTTGTATCTTAGACTACTTTAAAATTCATGATATAGGCTTGGACATTATTCATTTTTCCCTGCTTCACCTTGGTGGTTGACATTGTGCCCTAGTAATTGGTCTTTTGGAGGGATGGTTTTTCTACTAGGAACTCCCTTTAAGAGCCATCGTACCGTTAACAACCATACTTGCCACTCTCCATCACTATTTCCCCCCATTTCCTTATCTCTTGGTATTTTAGGGTGTATTGACCCAAGAAGGGGTTGTCCCTCATTCTATGGGAAGAATGGGTTGAAGGCCAAGAGGGATTGATGTTGGGTAAAATATAAAAGTCTATGTATGAACCTTCTAGATGCTTCACCTAGGGATCACTTGAGAAAGAAATGAAATGCTTATCTTTGAGAAAAGGGGGACCCACAAAAAATATGATTAAAAATGATTAAAAGGTTAGTTGGAGGATAGGAGGTCTCATCATGAGTTGACCTATCATGTCCATGGATATTTAGTGGTATGACATTACCATCATCTAGTCACCAAGCCAGGGTAATGTCTCTCAGTTGCATGGCTGAGAGAAAGGGGGTCTCATCATGAGTCAACCTTCTCATTTCCGCTAGGTATTTGTGGGTGGCACTGTCATTATCTAGACACCACGCCAGGTCAGTGGCCTTCAATTTGTCCTTAAATTTATAAAAGAAACAAAGAACGGAAAAATTATGGGCTTGGAAAAAATGCATTGCAAACGAAGGTGCCACACACCCTCTACAAAGGCACCCATGAATGAGACACTACAAACCCTTGTATGTCATGAATCCCATGCCCATTGAGTCTTGGACCTTAACCACTTCATCCACTTTACATGGCTTAGAGAGGGATCTCTTCGAAAATCTGCTTAACCTAGGGAAAGATCTACCCAAAAGTGCACCTCATCAACCCTCCCATATTTAAGCTTGACAAGTCACATAATGTCTTTGATCACTTAATTTTTTGACATAGTAATCTCTGATGCACATTCTTAGGTGGCTCATTTATTGATTGAATTTACTTTTCATGATGTTATGACTTGATATCCTTGGAGGGTGTGCTTATTTGTCTTTGTAGGACATAGTTGGTGGATAGTTTTGGAAGAAAAAGCCTAACTTGGGCTTCCATGGGGCTTGAATCCCACAGGTGGATGCTAAGGGCCCGCCTGCCAAATGAGAGAAAAAAAACTTTGAAGGCCTAGAATATTACATGGACGACATAACCTATCCCCCACATGCCAAACGTTTTTCCTAGGAGAGGCAAAACATCACCTTTAGAGGCATGACATCACCTAGGGGGGTTAGAGTTTGGTGGTGAGGTTGACATGCATTGGCACAAGGATGTTTTGAGGAGATTGATGAAGGAAGTGACTTGGATGATTGACATCTGGATTTGGGAATCCTTTCTCCACTCCTCCATCACCAATGACCTTCTCCTAGTGCCAAAACGTCCCCTAAAAGGGTGGTGTCTTTGTAAACTAGGGTTTTCTTTGTGCAAAAAGTGAAATTAAAGTGAATTGTTTAATATCACTTTGTAAAAAGGGGCAATATTAGGGTTGTTGACCCCTAGTATTTTTTTTTACCTTTAATTATGTGTACAAAATATCTTAGTGACATTTTGTATAAATAAGATATCATAAGATCTCATTTTACAATAACTCTCCATTGTGAGAGGATATTGGACTGGAATTTTCACTCTCTTGTGATTTTGTTTGTGGCTATGTCTTGGATTATTGGTTGATGGAAGTGATGTGCTAGCCTTGGAAGGATTTTATCTAGATTTTATGGTGGTTTGTCTTAGCTTTTTCCTTGAATTGGTAAGGTTTCTACATTGTTGCTATCATTTATTTTTCAAGTCAAGGTTATTTGCTAGAGTTAGGTGGGAAGTATAAGGGCATACACCCCCTTAAGGTTATTTGCTAGCCTTGGAAGGATTTTATCTAGATTTTATGGTGGGTTTTCTTAGCTTTTTCCTTGAATTGGTAAGGTTTCTACATTATTGCTATCATTTATTTTTCAAGTCAAGGTTATTTGCTAGAGTTAGGTGGGAAGTATAAGGGAATACACCCCCACCTTAGTCTCCATCACTTTATGCTTACATGTTATTGTTTTAACAAGGGTTTTCTAAGAGAAGTATAAGGGTGTTCTACCCCTTCGAGGATGACTTGTTGCAACATACTTAGGATGATCTTCAGTCATCCCTTGATAAATACCCTTTTGAGGATGCAGACTTGTTCCATGAGTATTTTCATTCATCATACTAAGATTTTGATAGTCACTAGGTCTTGCCCACCCAAAGCACTCCAAGTTCCATGTTATCCCCTAGCCTAGGGATAACTAAGGATATCACATCTCAAGGCCCGCGAGTTCTATACATGGAGTACCGAGAGCCAAATGACTTGAACACGACCCCAAAGGGCCCCTCTTTTCTTCAGTGCAGTCCATTCATCACCAACAGTAGTATCCATCCCACCATCCTAGTCTTGAAGTAGCGATGGGTATTGCTCCATGAGGTAATGTGTCTGGGTATCATGGTATGTATCCCTCTCATTTTTGAATTACATGAATATGTTGTATTGAATCCTTCTTCATTTCATGATGTTTTCTTTGAAATTATGTTGTTTGCCTCATTTATACCTGAAAGGGTAACACAGTGCTCTAGTAAGTTGGTTTCCCTTTAGGATGGGTTGCTACTAGGTGGGTTTGTGAAAAGTATTCATTCATTGCCTCCATACTTACCACTTAAAATCCTTATTCCTTCCATCCCCCCTATCCTTGTTTGTGCATTGGGATTGGCTATGCTAGGAAGGGTTGTACCTTACCTTGTGGGAAGAAGGGGCTAAAGACCCAAAGGGTAAAAGTAGCTAGCAAGAATTAAAATCCAATGTTGAAACCTTTGAGATTATTCACCCAGGGATCCGCGAAAAAGCAGTGAAAAGCTTCTCAGTAGAAAAAGGGTACCCATAAGATACATAAACACTCAAAGTACTAGTTGATGGATAAAAGGTATCATCACGAGCTGAACTACTATGACCATGGGCATGTAGTAGTATGACACTACCACATATCTGGCCATCAAACCAGGGTAGTGACTCTTGGTAGCATAGCCAAGAGAAAAGGGGTCTCATCACAAGCCATCCTTCTCATTTTTGTGAAGTGTTTGTGGATAACGTTGTCACCTCTAGTCATCAAGACCGGACAATGGCCCTTAAATTTTTCCTTTAAAGAAAAAGATCAAAATAAATAAAGCTAAGAATAAAAAGGCAATGAATGGGATAGGAAAAAATTTCATTTATGACAAGGTGTAACTCACCCTATATAAAGGAACCCATAGGTAAGAATTTACATTTCCATGTATTACATGCACCCCATGCCCAAATAATTACTCTATTCCACCTCATACACTTACATGACTTTGATTGGATCCCTCCTATCAAACACCCCAAAATTAAGAGAGGTTAGCCCAATAGGACACCCTGAGACCTTCTCCAAACCTAACGTGTCAAGTTGCATAGAATCTTTGAGCATTTGTCTGGGTTAAGGGCGGTTTGATGCACATGTTTGGATAATTTAATTATTGGATGTGATTTACATGTTATGATCGATGTGACTTATGAACCCCTGGAGGGCGTAATTGTTATTGTTATAGGACCTTTACCGGTGGATAGGTACACATGAGGGAATGATTAGCTCAGACCTTCATGTGGGATTAAATCCCACAGATGGATGTTGTAACCCCAGCCATGGGTAAGAAGAAAATGAAGATCTGCACTGGAACAAAGAAGGATGTTGCCTTCAGAGGCACCCTGACAGACCTAGACCTAGGGGGACCTTGCTCTTCCACATGGAAGTTATCCCTTGAAGGCCCTCAATGTCACCATCATGATCCTAGACATCATCCAGATCTAGGGTTTTCGATTTGGAGGAATTTATGAGCCTGGTGGCACATGTGGGCATCATCTGGGGCCTTTTGCAACCAAGCGTCATACCTTTTAGGCCCAACGTTCCACCTAAGGGCCTCCACATCACCCTAGAAGGGCATAATGTCACCCTTGGAAGTGTTTTTAAATGCTAGTTAGTTTTATTTATGTCTTAATTGAATTTATTTGTAAATTGGCCAGGTCGGCCTTTATTTGACCTAAAATTAATTAAAGGTCACCAATTTTGTATAAATAAACATAAAGTACATTCATTTTTACATCAGAACTCCTCACACAATAGGAGAGGACTGAAATTTTCACCCTAAAGGGGTTATTAGCTGAAATTACCAAGGAACACTTGCTTGGAGGCTATTTTGGATGCATTTTGGATCATTTCTTGGTGAAATTTTGGCAAATTTAGGGTTTTTGTGCTTGATTATTCTAGGTGAAGTAAGTTAATCTGCAATTTTCATTTCATGATAAATGTATATGGTATGTTTACTTGTTCATATGTAAGATTATGAAATTTCTTGCTTGAAACCCTAGGAGTAAGAAACATAAGGTGCTTATTTCTTGCTCTTCATTTTGCTAGTTTTGCTTAAGAAGATCTTGTCTAGACAAACTTATAGAGCCCTAAAGTGCTATCACTTTAGAAGCTTTGTCTATTTCTTATTGCATTAAATATTTTTCAAGAGTCTAAGGATAGGTGAAATCACTAGGGCCTAGAATTTCGTACACCCTAGTTGAACCTTTTTGTTTGAGGCTTGGTGCTTGAGAACTTAAGGTACTACTTCTCAAGCTTCCACCTTGTTATCTTTTAGAAAAGTATAATCATTGTTTCCTCTCCAAGTTAAAGTGTTGATATAATTGACTCCATAAACCATAAAGAAACTAGTCTCTTATCTCTCTTTTGTTGGAAGTTTGATCAAACACTCTAAACACTATTCTCTTAAGCTATTAATAATTAAATATAACACTAATTTAGCGTAGATCGCTAACTTGCTTGCTGTTGTTATAAATGTTTTCTACAACCATATATCTGCAACAAATTTTCTGCATAATTGACTTTGATTGCTAGCTAAACACTTCAGAATTTGCTTATGACATTTGATTATCATTCTACTTAGTAAATGATATATTTTCACTGTATTTTCATGAAATTCTGAAGAGCTTTTATTGCAGATGTTACAATTTATTAATTGTTGTTGTAATCTTATTAACTGTTGCAATTTTATATCAGATAGCACTTATTTTCACTGTCCATTGTCTACTGAGGTGTTATTATCATATTTGTACTTGGAATTATTGTGTATGCATGCTATATTGTCTTGTTCCAGGAAAGTACATCAAGCACTTCATTAACCTAATATTTTAGACACAGACTTAGTGACTTTGGTAACCAGTGAGAGGGGGGGATATATCTTGACCATAACCCTAATTTTCCAACCCTTTAGGTTATCAGAGACACATCCCCTAGGGTAGAACCTACCTATCCTTAAAAAGTGGGGATTTTCTATTAAGGTGACAATGATAGGATATCATGTTTGTTACACCAATTTCCCTTACTTTCCTTGGGATTTGGGCAAGTAGAGATTGCGCGATAACATTTTTGATGCTGTTGTCGGGGAACACTGAGTCAATATTCCTCAATGACACATTTTCAGTAAGCCTTTCCCTCAAAGCCTTCATCTTACAAAGCTTACCTGGAGACTCCACTAAGGGTGATCCCTCACTCCCTTTGATAATCCTTAAAAGGATATATGGAGACTCCACTGACCTTTTCCAAGGTGCCACCTTACTCTCAACTTTGTGATATTTCCAAGATATGGGATCATGGAGCCCTGGGAGCAAGTGTATCTGACTATTGATTTTGAAAACTTTCAAGGATACTCACATTATTTTGATATAAAATGGTTTAACAACTCTACAAGATTCGGAGGCCTTCAAATTACTCACATTGTAGAATTCTTGAAGTATATAAGTGAGATAGAATTTGAAGGGGAGGATGTTCTCGTAAAATTGGTCATACTTTCCTTGTCATCTTTTTTTCAATATTGGATTAAGGGTTTTTGCGAAGATAAGGGTATATCATTTTTCATAGACCTCATCAGTATGTTTATTGACATTGCAAAACCACAATACCGGGAACCCTCTGATGTAGAAGGAGAGATTTATGAAGAAGGTTGTCAACCCCTTGAAGAGGAGAAATATTTTTCCCATGATTCAATATAATGTAGTAAAGACTTTACTAAAGAAGTGAGTTATGAGGATGAATCACTAGTATCCACTCCTCTATCCGATGAATCTCTCCAAGATCCTATCTCTCCTGCATGAGACAAAGAGACTGAGGTGAATCATTTTCCTTTCCTGGATTTTTATGACACTTTGTTATATGATTCAAAAGTTGAAGAAGTAAAGGAACCCTTAGAAGAGCTAGGTCCTTCATTTTCTTATGAAGGAAAAAAGATGATTAAAGAGACAAGTATTGGAGATGATGTACTCGATGCCCTTCCATTTGATGAAGTCATCCAATCCTTTGACTCTCCTGCACAACGAGAAGTGAACTTGGTAAGTTATTTCCCTTTCGAAGGTTTTGATGATGCTTTATTTTATGATTTGGAAAGTGAAGAAGTATTAGAGGATCCCTTGGATGCATCAAATCCTTCATGTTATGATAAAGATAGTGACATGGTTGATAATATTGATGACTTCGTACATGTTGGAAGAAGTAATTGAGATGTGATTGGTTCTGATGAGGATCCCATTTATGATATGGAAGGATATCTTCTAATGTTTCCTTTGCAACAATCATATGATGTTCCTAATGATTTTGACATTTGGAAACAAGATGATGATATAATTACAGAAGCTTCCCAAGCACCCAAGGATGACCCAGTGCAAAATTCTCCTGATGATTTTTGGTCATACCTTGAATATTTTGACGAGTATCCCTTTCAACACTTGGATTTATTCTATGGAAATTTTTATCAACTGTCGTTGTGCTCAAATTTTGATAAAGGCGAGGAAGTTTCTTGCCTGAAGAAGGATACTTGTGACAAGGTTGTCCATCTCCCTCTGATTTATTTACCTCGTTATGTCACTAAGGATGCAGTTGGGGAACATGTCTCTTGTTTCAAGTTTTCTTTCAGGAAAAAAAATTCATTAGAATTCAAGGGAAGGTTGAATTCCTTAAGAATTTTATGATCTCAATATTTAATCTTTCCTCTGAGAAGTTGTCAGTTTCCCTCTAATTTCTTGTTAATCCCTTCTCAGACCCCAGGGAGTGATGAAATCCAAGGTATTCAAACCTCAGACTCTTTGAGCCACCCCTTTGATTCATTGACATCTCACAATCCTTTTCTAAGATGGATTAATTACTTTTCTGGAAGGGTGAATTGGCATGATTTTGCCCCTCCCTCCTACCTCCATGAGCTAGAATTTACAACTTCCTATGATATAATACATGCTCTAACTCATGTTTATTATGTGATTAACTTGTCATTGTTTTGGTTTATGATGAAGCATAGAGGCATGTGTTATGATACATTTCTAGCGTGGTTGTATGCTTATACCTAACATTTGATAGGTAAGTACATGTGAGTTAGGATAGGTAGGAATTTGCATCCATTGCACATACCATTGCATGTCATGTTAGCATAGTTGTAGTTTCATTTTCATATTATATTGTTTCATTATGCATATATGTATTCTCATGATCATATGCTAGATTAGAGATTCTCTTTATTTGTTTATTATATCATATATGAACAAGGGGTGATATCACCACCCTAGGGATTACTAATATCTTTTGTTGAGATTTAACAGGTATAGTTCATATGAGATATGTTGAGGTTCTCATGTGCTCTATGGTGAGTACATGTCCCCAAGTTGGAGGCAAATGTTATCCCCTAGCCTAGGGATAAATAAGGAGATCATGTCTCGAGGCCCACAGGTTCTAGACATGGAGTACTGAGAGTCAGACGACTTGAGCATCACCCTGGAGGGCCCCTCTTTTCTTCAATGCAATCCATTCATTTCCAGCAACAATATCCATCCCACCAGCCTGGTCTTGAAGTAGTGGTGGGTCTTGTTCCATGAGGTAATGAGTCTGGGTATCATGGTATGTATCACTTTGATTTTTTATGTACTTTAATATGTTGTATTGAATCCTTCTTCATTCCATGATGTTTTCTTGGAAATTATGCTCTTTGCCTCGTTTAAACCTGGAAGGGTAACAAAGTTCCCTAGTAAGTTGGTTTACCTTTAGGATGGGTTGCTACTGGGTGGGTCTATGAAAATTCATCGTTCGTTCCCTACACACTTAACAATTTCCATCCTTATTCCTTCCATCCCCTCTATCCTTGTTTGGTCATTAGGATTGGCTACACTAGGAAGGGTTTACCTTACCTTGTGGGAAGAAGGGGCTAAAGGCCCAGAGGGTAAAAGTAGTTTGAAAGAGTTAAAAGACAATGTTGAAACCTTTGAGATGCTTCACCTAGGGATCCCTGAGAAAG
>JZKD02S1677035.1:139918-167808 GCA_000966675.3 Picea glauca | reverse complement strand
TGTATTGCAACTATTGTAACTGTTGAATCAGAGAATGCGAAGTGGAGGGATATGAACTGCTGGTGATGAATCATGGAAAAGAGGAAGTATGAAAGTGGACGGTAGTACTCTCATATAGTTGAAGTCATGCTGCTATTATTGTTGAGGGAGAAATAAACAAGTATATAGTCTTAACCTGCTACAAACCTGATGGTACAATTCTAATCATGCGAAAGGATGTGTCGATGTCGAGCAAGAAGAGAAATCATTGGATTACCGACCATTGATGAATGTCGTTAACCAATGCGAAGAAACTCACCATTGATGTCAATGAGAGCCAAGGTACCCGAGTACATCTTGTTAAGTGTGAATGGATGTTTTGAGGTTGAGCCACTTGCAAGATCTGATGATCAAGGGACATTGATGTATTCCCATGATCATTAGCAAGAGAACTTTCCATTAAGGCATGCAAGCCTCTATGTACTCAAAATGGACTCTAGTTTATTTCCTGGATAAGGTGTTGAGGTCAATGGGGCAAGACTGTTGAAAGGTGGGCCTTAAGGAACCCCACATCAGTCAACGCAAATTTTTATAAAAAGATTGGTAGGACTAAAAGATAGATCTTAGTAGCAACAGTGTGTATGGCAAGACAATGTAATCATGGAAAGGGAGTTTGTTTTATTTATAATGAAAACTGGAAAGGAAAAAATGAACTGAAAAAGATAAAGGAAATGATGTATGCAACTCAGAAAGATAAGCGTGTGTGAAGTCATAAAGGATAAGGCAATGGAAAATGGCTTCTCCACAGAGATGATTAATGTAGTGACAAGGAGTAATTTGGGTAAGCATATCATGACGCAAAATGGTTTATGAATCGGTCTAGTAATAACATGTTAAAAATATATGTGTAACAACATGTAACACATGTGTAACAACATGTAAAATACATGTGTAACAACATCGTCATGAAATTTATAATGAAGATCAACTCCTTCAAACTATTATCAAAGCATGTTTTTATGAAAAATGTTGCTATTCATGAAAAATATCTTCAACAAAGAAATTGATGGTCATTCAACCTGAAAAACATTAGTACTTAAACTTGTAATCAAACATGTGAGAACATTGTAAACTGTAGAAATTAATATGAAGGCGAGCAAATTGAATTTCAAAAATAAAGTGCAGTTTTACCTCTCACCCTTGTTATTTTTCTCATTGATTGCTGTCAAAGTGACTTTGAAGAAAACAAATTATCGTGAAGTGTAAAAAAAACATGCATTCATATTATTTTTAGGAAGGGAATGAAAGGTCCATTTGTAATTTTCATAATGAAACCAATTTTTGTATTATTCTCAAAAATAAAATAAAAAACAAATGAAACCAAGTTTTGTATTATTCTCAAAAATAAAATAAAAAACAAAGAATCCAAATGAATACTGTGATCATGCTTGTATAACCATTTTCTCCTTTGTTGATCGGAAAAATATACCAGAGTTTTGCAAACCATTACTTTATACAACAGTAACTGTAATGTTATTAGTGTGAGTCTCACACTCCAATCAGAACTGGTATCATTCAACAACAATTTCAACACAAGCATCACAAGGATCTATGGATTTAGCAACTATATCAATCACTCTTTATAAACTGCAAGCACTTCTTTCCAAATTCTCCATGTCCATCAAACATCCTGAAGTAAGAGCATGAAATCGAAAGGGAATTAAAAAGTAATAGAAATATAATCGTCCCAAAGAGAGCATGCAAAATATAGTTACCTGGACCTGATTGAACTCTAATAAGAATGGTTATCAACTTTGCCAACTGAAATATAATAATACTACCTGAACAAAGTCAACTTCATCAAATTCACCACTACCTTGCCATCGGTATGCGTAGCCCAAATAATAAAGAATTTATTATGTTAACTAATAGAAACATCTACTTCCAAGCGAGCCAGCCTTGGCATATGGCCCAGTATTCATCAATTGTCACAGTGATCATGCAGACATGGATACATGGCCATCGTTGATTTGGAAGTGAAATCATTGTGTGTGGGCATATAAGTCCTTAGAATATTCTTCGGATGATTCTCTTCGTTTTTGCTCAGGATTCAATAAGAATTTATACCAACTGGTCATGCTCGTAAGCATTGATAATATCAACAACGCATAGAAATCCAAAGAAGATGTGAAGACAAGTGGGCGCATCCAATATCTATTCATTAATGGCATCAACTTTGGAACATAATTTAATCATGTAATGGTGAAATGACCGATCGATTTAGGATCTGAACTGATTGAAAATGCATAATCTATGATGCAGTTCGATATGATACCTCTAATTTCAGATGTATGCTAGAGACCCACAATAAAGTTTTTCTTCTCATCTCTCTCGGATGCCACATCATGTAAAACAACAAACAACTGATTAATTTCAAATATGAAAGAAGATACAATCATCTTGAAGCATGATTAGAGGGATATGTAATGGTTGTTTACTAAATGGGATGATGCATTGGATCAAACTAATAAAACCATGTTTCCAATAATAGGCAAGCCAACTAATCGTCATTTTTTAAGCAATTGGTTTTGATTCAATTTGAAAGAATTTGTTTAGATGAGGTGGACAATCGACAACTAAACTACGTAGATATAGGCAGTTGAAATTGTCACGAAGAATCATTCGAGAAAGCGCTTTAACCTATTCGCAAACATAGTTTCATTTTAACTTGATTTTCTTGTTGCATTACAAAAGATTAATCTGTTGGTCGAAGTTCTCCCTACAACTATCTGTGGGATGAGTGCGTCACCACTTATTTTGAATTTAGATGATGATTTTTGAAGATGGTACTTGCCAAGCTAACACAATGAGGTATTTGTGACAGATAGATTGTTCTGATACACATCGGGTCACATTCCCTTATATTAAAATAGGAACCATAAAAACTATGATTCATATATGATGTGCAGGTTTAAGTCGATGGTAGTTTTTGTGTGCAGGGTTAATTTCCACATCAAAGCCCATTCGGTGGTCATCAAAATTCACAGTATTGATGTGATTCAAGCCAAGGACTGTGAACATTATTGCAATATTAGTTGGATTGTGAACAAAAAACAAAGGGTTTGTAATTCAATTAATCACAATTTCAGTTTCATTTTGTTGTTTATTATTTCCTAACACCACTATTGTTTTATTGTCTGCAGATCTGCAAATTTATTCAATCACTGTTACAGTGAAAACGCCACTGTTTCAGCAAGTAAAATTTCTCTGTAACAATATTTAAAATGTCACTGTACCAACATGTTGTAACAACATGCAAAATTTTCGTTGTAACAACATGTAAAATTTTTGTTGTAACAACATGTAAAATTGTTTTGTTTTTATTCGTTAAATTTTGTTTTCCTGTGTTTATTTGCAGGTCAAAGGATGGACGCAAAAACATTTATTCCTGAAATCAAAATCATCTCTATTTTTTTATCCTCGCAATCGCACGAAGCATGTGGGAGAGCATACTTATTATAGGTAAAAGCAAAATCTGATAATGAAAACAAAAACTGAAAATGAAAACCTACCTACTCTATGTTAATTACATCTTAGAAATCAGTTACGTATAGTCAAGCAACTAATGTAGCCAAGCACGTAAAAGTAATAAGAATATATTATCTTTCAATTTCGTAACTAAGGGTCGGAAATATATATAAGCATGCGAAATTTGTTGCTGAAACTCTAAATTACCAAAATTAAAAGAAAAATTAAAAGAATCTAACCTGGTAGTCGCTTGAGACCATCATTCAATATAGATTTAGTAGTCATTTTTTCCCTCACTCAAATCATGCTTCATCTCCTCATTGTCCTCCTCAAGTTCCTTAGATGTCGATTCCTCACTCGTTTCAGGAGGAGTATTTAAGCTTTGGGCTGCTGTCAAGATCTCCTCTTCCTGAGAAGAATAAATCCCATCTTTTGCAAGGATCTGAGCGAGTTGTTTGAATATGACACTCATAGTTAAATCATATTGAAAAGGGGGTTCTTACAACACCCAAATCAAAAAAAAAAAAAAATTGAAAATCACACTTGCTGAAACACATGAAAACCTCTTCACGATTGCAAAAATTGAAATTGCAAAAATTGAAATTGCTAGAATTGAAATTGCAGAAATTGAAAGTCACACTCTGCATGCTCTGTCCCAAATGAGGTCGATGTCTTACCTCAGATTTAGGAATACATTGGCAGGGAGAACATGAGGAGTCTCCACTCAAGTAGTTGTTATGACCCCTTACCAACACATACAGACACACTTGTAGGAATTGAAATCTACACTTACGCTTGCAGGAATTGGAACACTCCCCACATGCCCTTACCCATATGTCACCTCAGAGTTAGGATCATGACTAATCATACTTGCATGAAAATTCAAACTAAACTTCAATCCCCTTGCGCTCTCCCGACAACGATGCTAAAATGTTAGGCATAAATATTGTCGTTTAATTCCGTTGTAGTACTTTGCCAACTATTTAATTTGTCAATCTGAGGTTCGTAGGATTATGAAGCACACACACTATATATGAAATATTGAAATAGAACTAATATAATATAATTTTCTGAAATGAAATTAATCTAGGAAAGCATTGAAAGACTAACTAGGAAAGCAATACAACATGTGAAGAGTTTAATGACAAAATACATATGTGAGCTCACACAATAATGCTATCTCAAATTATATTACAAAAATCAAATGACAAAGCATGAAATAATAACAATGAAAGAATCAAAGCTAAGAATCCCCTTCTCCTAATTACAAGACTAAATTATGAATTACATGCCTCCCCTCATGAAGAGACAACAATCTCTTATATACATGAGTGTCATAATGACAGATCCACTATTCACTCAACCACTCTCAACTAATTTCCCATTATTACAATAAATGATCCATTCAAATCTTCCACACATCTCTCACATATCTTAGATAAGATATGCCAACTAAATCTTCCATGATCTTCTCTCTTTCAAATCTTCAAGTTTGGAGATGTAATTCGAATTTGAGGATAGGTGGTGAATTTTGACTTTGTTGAAATCTTCAAATATGCCTGCACACATCATCAAACTCATCCAACTTTGATATATAATGAAAATATGTTAATTTCTAATATTTAATCACAAATTCACTTATAATACTAAAATGAATAAAGTGGAAAATAATAATGTGAAACCCAAATGTATTTATGAAAATGGTATGATGGAAGGTTAATGAGATGATGAAATGTAATGAATAATGAAGGAAAAGGTGGATGAAAATATGACATTTCTGAGGCCCAACACTTCCCACCACCTTAATTGTCTTCGTTGAAACTAAACTATCGAGATCATGATCGTGTTCTCTTGGGTAAGTATAGGGGAAAGGGACTACTCATGGACACACAGTCAACTACATACATGGGGAGGTCTAGATTTTGATCCATGGAATTGCCTTCATCCTCTCTCTCTCTTCTTTGGATGTCACCTGATCTAGGGAAAATCACATGTAAATTTAAGGAGAAATTTTGGTGTTGTAATGAAATAACCAAAAAGAGAAAATTAAGATATCATAAAGATGTCATTAACTCTAATCTATATGAGAAATATTTCTCAATAAGAGTGAAATTTTGTTAATTAGATTTGGGTTGGGTGGTTTGGAATACTATTTGTTATCCTCCTCACAAGGTTCAATTCTCACAAGTGAGTTCTCTTAGATTTTAAATTTTCATAGGGCTAATGTTAACCTTATCTGAATATTTGTCCATGCTGGAATTTACTATTTTACATGAAGGAATTGCTTAAAAATTAACATTCATATTTGTCCCTGCCTTTATGGAGGGAATTTAGTGTTTTGTGGGAAGGGATTGGTTAAAAATTAGCATTGTGCATATCTAATCCAAGTGGATATTGGTGGCCACCCACCTATTCCAACTCGCTCCTCTTGAGAGTTATTAGTTCAACACGTTCTTCTGTAATTCTGTGTAATTGTGGGTTCTACACTTTCGAAACTATCTGAATCCCTACATAGCTTCTAGGTGGATATTATTGGCCTCCCACCTAATCCAACTAGTTTATTTTAGAATTTTTTATGTTAGAACATTTTAATGTACTTCCAAGGTCGTTTTGGGGCCCTAAACAATGTTTTTTTGGATTTCCATAGTCAAACTGTAGATGGAGTCATATTTTGATGACATATTATGTAGCTCTCAAAAATTCTTTTCCAACTAGCTATAACTTTCCTAAAATGGAGGTCGTATGAAAAATTTACGACCCCAGAAAGTTGAGGTACCAACTTACCCATCGGGGCCCACATAACTTTTGGTGTTTCATCTCCTAGTGTTAGGTTTATGGATGTTTAGGGTTTTGGAATTCATGAGTAATGTTAAAAAGGCCTCTGGAGCCTCATTGTAATGATCCTTCTTAGACAGATGCGCGTAGCAATCGCATCTCTTCTCAAATATAGCTACCACCATTCAAACACATTGTTTTCAGTTATGAAGTTTTACAGTTTCAGCCTATTTTATTTATTCAATAGAAGTTATTGTTCACTAGATATCTTTTGTTGTTCTATGTATATCTCTGTTATTGTATTCAGTCTATTATTTCTTTCATTCCACTCATAAATCTAGATTAGTAGTATCAGAGCGATCTTCTCTTCTTTTATTTTTCTTTGTGCATGTCTGTGACAAGATCTGGGTACAAGAAGTTGGAACTCGAACCATTCAATCCTTTGCAAGATTGTTCATGATGAGCCAGAAAAAAACCCATGGGGGATGAGAAGAAATAGAGAAGGATATCCTTTCAAATTGTTTCTCTAGGAATCCCTTGCACGGCAAAGGAACAAAATGATAGAAAAATTTGCACATATCCTTTGTCAGTTTTCCACATGAAACACATATTCATCAAGCGGCCATGCAACCCCCTTCAAGGTACATGTAAATTTTTATGTCCCATTATTTGAAGAACTGATAGATGCAGATGTTGTAGATAAATGATTGAATCTACTCGAAGTGTATTTTTCAATTCACAATTTTTCCGATAGGGAAAATATTACTTTTTCACTCAAGTTCCTCCCCCATGTTAAGAAATGGTGGGATACTTACTCTAAGAAAAGGGCCATAGAGGAGTATGCAATATTTGTGGTCTCCCCCAGATGGGATTCTTTCAAGGATGCCATTAAAGAACAATACTACCATGTTGGAAGCTACGAGGTCTAGTACACAAGATCTACCACGTTGCATCAGGAAAGGGACCAGATAGTACTAGATTTCACCGATATTTTCCATACCTTGCACACCATATTGGGTATCAAATACTCTGAACAACATATGGTTCTCAAATACCGCATATTTTTGCATAAATACATTCAAACAGAAACAAAGTTTCTGGACATTGCATCATTAGGTGCGACTTATAGATATGTTGTTAAGATCGAGAAGAAATTTAAGAAGAAGAGAAGAGAGTTTGGATTTGAAAACTCTTCATAGCTGAAGCAGGGAAAAGGCAACCCCAACCCACAAAACAAGGGCCAGAGAAAAGATGGCTTCTCTCAGGACAACCAGTCCAAGATGCAACCCAAGAAAGGTAATGAGAAGTTGAAGAAGGACACAGGAAAATGGTGTGAATACCAGAAAATCCCTTGGAACAACACCGAATAAAGTCTCTCCAAGAATTCACTGGTGGTCGGGATAAAATATTTCAAGTCAGAGAAAAATTCTAACTCCGAATCAATTCTAGAAAGTGGGAATTGGATCATTGATGTTTAACGCAGTTCCACTGTCGCTACCACCAAATTCCATCCAAGAAAACCAGAAGAACCATAGGAAGGGGAACGCCTCTTTCACTAACAAATGTAGGTAAGGGAGACTCCCCTGCATTTCATTGTTGATAGTGGAAATCAAAATAATTTGATTTCAGCAGAGGTCGTCAAGCATTTGTACCTACTATAACACTGCACCTGCATCCCTACACCATCAACTGGATTTACCATTGATGCGATATCTGCGTCAGCCAACAATGTCATCTTCCCTATAACATCAAGCCCTTCAAAGATGATGTATTGTGTGATATTTCTCCCCTTGAAGTTTGTGATTTTCTTTTAGGCCAATCATATTTGTGGAAGAAACATGCTATGTATGAGTGTAGACCCCGCAGTGTTATTATTACTTTGGGTAGACAATTGTACAATATACCTGAGGTAGTGTCGCCTACTGCTATTTCTTAAATATATTCTAAGAAATGAAGTAAGGTCATTTCACAGACCATGAAGTTCATCTTCTTTGTGATCTGTTCTCATAGTAAGAAGAAGGTCATTGCCACATCCATGACCTCTACATAGAGCCTCTCTTTGCAGTAGAAGAAAGTGGAGGGGATCATGGAAGAGTACAAAGACATCTTATCCTCACCCACCGACATATTGATTGATGCAGGAGCATCGAAAACCCATCAAGCGGGCCAGCGTGGAGCGGAAGACAGTTGGATAATCCAGCACGCATTTTGAAATACTTTGAAATTGCTACGTGATCTTAAATGGTTCATTTAAGAGACGGAGCACTTGTATTGTAATGGACCTTGAGCCTTTAAGCTCACGTCCTTAGGTAGATGAGGCATTTAATAGATTTAATGTAAAGTTAGATAGGAATTTAATTCTAGATTTGATAGCTTTAGAGCTCGAGAGGGAAACGAGATATAGACACCCTCCTTTGTACATTGTATTATTATCAAACAGGACCAAGAAGAGAAGAGCAACAGAGAAATGTATGAAGAACCTCCTTGTACAGATATTGAATTAATAGAGAAGCTTTGATTCAATTCCATGGTTGTATTATTCTCTGTGTGTTGATGATATTATGCTCATGAATGTTTGCTTCTTGTCATACATTTTCTTTTATACGTTGTGTATGTGATTTCATGGTTAAATTGAAGTCTGTGAGAACGAGGAGTTAGTTTCAATTGTTTCTCTATCTTGAACCAGAGAATTCCTGCAAGGAGTGCAGTTGAAATTGTCCGCAAGGAGTGCTTGACTGTAGGGTTCAAGTAGGGATAAATTTTGTTCTAAGTTCCAAGAAGTGCATATTTGGCACTAGAGTCATGCAAGGTGTGCACAGGCTAAACGAAAACTCAAAGTTGCGATTCTGAGAAAAGGAGTGAAGGATTTCTGTTGCAGGAGTGCGCAGGGTCAAAAGACTTCAACACTTAGAAATTGTTGCATATTTGCCGCAAGGAGTGCACGCAAGAAGTTCTCAACAGGACGTGAGAAGCCAAGAATAAGCTCTGGAGAAGTAGGCTTTCGAATTTGTCGAAGGATTTCACAAAAGAAGTGCACATTGAAGTGTTCGAGCAGGTGCAGAAACTTTGCATGCAGGGTGACGAGTTCCGTGGAGGAGCGTCTCATCATTTCGGGGATTTCATCAGCAAGAACGGACGGTCAGTATTCTTCGTGGGGAATACACAAGTTACCATGGGCCGTTGGATCTTGCGGAGGTGCCAGGAAATTATTGCAGAAGTGTGGAGAAGATCTAAGCTCAGGAGGGGTAGAGCGTTGATAAAAGTCGGCTGAGGTCGTCATATTTTTTGAGAGATCACTCATTGGGATCTCGTAAGAATAGCGTTGGAGAGTTGGTAACGGGAGTTGCGAAGTCACGAGGGGTGACATCCCGATAGTGACGTAAGTCGCATGGGCCATGGGAGTGAGTGCAAGACAGGTGGTGGAGATAGGAGATATCGCGAGCTCGGAACTTGCAAGTTAAAGGTCTATAGATTTGGAGGTACAAGTCGTGAAGGCACGAAGTAGCGAAATCGCGACAAGAGAATATCTGTGTCTCGGAACATCAGAAATCGGAAGTTGGAGGACTGAGTGTTGGAAGTCGCATGTGGCAAAGTTGCGATAGTGTGAAGCTGCGATAAAGTAGAAGTCCCGAGGAAGCGGGAGAAGATCGGAACATCGGATCTCGGGGATCCGAAGGTTTAGTGATCAACTGTTGGACTCATGAAGTCGCGAAGTTCTAATCCTCCAAAGGAAGAAGTGAGGGTCGTGCAAGGTAGAACCTGTGGGGTGTATATTTCCCGGTAGGGAAGTATAAGAACTGTTGAGTTCTTCGGGCCGAGGGGAAGAGAAGGTCCTGGAAGAGGCGATCGTGCTCCGAGGAGTGCGCTTACTGTCAGAGTGGTATCAGAGCGGGATTGACTCTTTGTTTTCTATAGCAGAGAGAGAGATTCATCATGCCACCCAGAAGAGAAAGGAAGTCACCAAATCCTGAAGATGGGGAGGTGCGGAGAAGAGGTAGGCTAGCAGGAAATCTAGAAATGGAGCTGCAGATGAGAGATCTCTGAGCAAGGCTCGAGGAGATGGAGACAGCAAAAAGACGTGGAGTTGGTGCTGGGGATATTAGTGATTCTGAAGTTGAAGAGGAAGTTGGACATGAAGAAGAGGTCACAGCAGAGGATGCATCAACTAAGCGGTTGATTAAAGCCATTGTCAGGATGGGGGCGAAGGCGAAACTGGACATTCCAGTCTATGAGGGAAATCTGGATGCAGAGGAGTTATTAGACTGGATCTGGGCTCTTGACACATACTTCGATTATGAATATGTGGAAGAAGATAAGAAAGTCAAGCACGTTGTTACGCGCTTGAAAGGACATGCAGCATTGTGGTGAGATGAGCTACAGGCTGACAGATGCTGCAAAGGCAAGAAGAAGATTAAAAGTTGGGATCGAATGATCGCGAATATGAAGGCGAAGTTCATCCCAAGGGATTATCAAATCACTCTGTTCAGGCGAATGAAGAACCTGAGATAGAAGTTGATGATGGTGAAGGAGTATACAAAAGAATTCTACAAGCTCAACATCAGAGTAGGTCATCGGGAGAGCGATGATGAGAAAGTCGCCAGATATCTGAATTGTCTGAGATACGACATTCAGGATGAATTAAGCATGCTAGCCATCAGGACGGTGGAAGATGCTTACCAATTGGCTCTGAAAGCCGAGGAGAAGTTGAGCCGTAAGAAAGGTGATGCAGGAGCATCCGCAATTCATCATACGAACCAGCGCGTGGATAACAGACTATACAGCTGGACAAGCTAGCAAACCCTTTTTTATTTGAATTTCACCTTGGTATTGTTGCGCCGCCGTTTATTAAAGGCATTCAAAAACCGAGCGCATTTGTAATATAATGTAGATAAGGAGGCATTTAACAGTTTTTAATGCTGGTAGGTAGGGTTAGCTGTAGATTAGACAGTTCTATCCTTTGAGAGGGAAAACGGAGTATAGACACCCTTCCTTGTATCATTGAAAAAAAAAAACCCATTCATTAAGCATTAGAGAAGAGCAGAGCGCAGAGCAGAGATTTGTGAAGAACTTCCAGGAACAGTTATTGAATTACTAGGAAGACTTTGATTCAATTTCCATGGATGCGTTTGATCTCTGTGTGTTGTTGATATTGTGCTTGTGCATGTTTGCTTCCTTTTATTCTTATCTTTTATATGCCTCATATGTGATTGCGTATCAGGTGCGAAACCTGAGAGATGAATGAATGAGTTTCAATTGTTTCTCTGTTTAGGCCAGGATATTCCTGCATAGAGGCAGTCGAATTCCTCCGCATAGAGTGCGTTGAGGGGCTAAACAATTGAAATTTTGTTCTCACTTCGTTCAGAGTAAGTTGAAGTGTTCGAGCCGTGCAGGTGAGTGCCGGTCAAGTTTGAGTCTCAGTAGCAAGCCTGAGAAGAGGAAGGTTGGAGCTATTGCGGGCGTGAGCGCACAGGACCCAGAAGACTTCAACACCTTTGGGAGTGGTTGAAGTTCGAACGCAGGAAGTAAGTTCGAGAAATCTCTGAAAGAGTCGAGTGGATAAAAGCTCAGGAGGGATAGTCCCTTTGTTTTCCGTTGCACAGGACAAAGGTGGCGAACGGAGGATTCCCCAGAGGAAGAGAATCGACGACTATGAATCATCTAGGAGAATCACGAAATCCCGAGGATCGTCAGACCTGGGAGAAGGAGAAAGGGGTTAACCCCTCAGGTGCAACAAGAACCATTGGCCATCGCATATCGGAGTTTCGAGGTTGGCGAGTGCAAAGAAACACATGCACGTCAAAGTCGCGAGTCGCGATTCCCCAATTTGATCGGAGCCGTTGATTAGAATGGAGACAGGTGGCACAATCCAGCATATCAGGGATTCGGCGTTCGGGGTTTCCTGAGGGGAAGGAACTTCACATCGCAAACTCGTGAACGGCGAAATCCCGAAATCATCGTAGCCGCGTGGGACCCGAAGACTTAGGGGAAGGCAGGTGGCCTTACGTCGGGGATTCGGTGGTTGAGTGACATAGCAAGGGACCACGAATCTCGCGATTTCACGAGGACCGATCTCCCGAATTCCGAAGGGAAGGTTACGTAAAGACTGTGGGTGAGAAATCCCGAGGGAGTGAAAGAGCTTTGACTCTTCGGGCCAAGGAGAGAGAGTGAGAGAAGGTCCAGGTGGGCGACCAGTTGCTGTGAGAGCACCCAGGTCGCGTCAAAGTGGTATCAGAGCCCAGACGTAATTTCTCTTTTTGCAGATAGCAGGGGGAAGCGGATACATAATGCCGCCCAGAAGAGAGAGACACTCGCCTGATCGTGAAGACAGGGAGGTCAGAAGAAGAGGTAGGCAACCAGGGAATCCAGCCGGCAACCCAGAGATGGAACGCCAAATACGAGATCTCAAGGCGAGACTCGAGGATATGGAGGCTACCCAGAGGCATGGAGTGGATGCAGGAGAATTCAGCGATCCTGAGATTGAAGAGGAAGATGGACATGAGGAAGGGGAGGTCTCATCAGAGGATGTTGCAACCGAGAGGCTGATCCGAGCCATTTCGAGGATGGGTTCGAAAACAAAAATGGACATCCCAACTTATGAGGGGAGCCTCAATGCTGAGGAATTTCTGGACTGGATCCGAGCACTCGACACCTAATTCGATTATGAAGATATCGAAGAGGATAAGAAGGTGAGGCATGCTGTCACCAAGCTGAAGGGACATGCAGCCTTATGGTGGGACGAGCTGCAGGAAGACAGACATTCCAAGGGCAAACAGAAGATCAAAAGCTGGGATCGGATGATCGCCAAGATGAAGGCAAAGTTCATTCCGAGGGACTACCAGATCACTTTGTTCAGGCGCATGCAGAACCTGAGACAGAAGTTAATGATGGTAAAGGAGTACACCGAAGAATTTTACAGGCTCAATATTCGAGCTGGTCATCGGGAGAGTGATTATGAGAAGGTGGTAAGATACCTAAATGGTCTCAGGTACGAAATTCAGGATGAATTGAGCATGCTGACCATCCGCATTGTTGAGGATGCGTATCAGATGGCTTCGAAAGCCGAAGAAAAGCTAAGCCGCAAATATAGTCAGCAAGGGCGAGGCAGAAGCCAGCCACGAGGAAAAGATTTTGTTCCGGAACGAACACAGAAACCCAAGGAGGATTGGAAGAGGCCTCAGAGTAGAGCTGAGAGAGGTGGAACCTCACAGCAGAGACAGCAAAATGTTGAGCCGATGAGGCAGCAAGAGGATCAGCAGGGAGGATATGCTGACGCAAATGTATTTCCTCGCACCCGAGGCCGAGGAAGAGGTCGAGGAGGAGTTATCACATGCTTCACCTGTGGTAAAGATGGCCATAAAGCCGTAGACTGTCCAGAGAGGAAGATGGACGGAGGAAAAGCTCACGTCACTGAGGCGCAGAGGCGTGACATGGACAGCGAAGATGCAGACAGCGGGAGATCGCTGGGAATGCATAAAATCCTCTTGAAGCCTGAAAAGGAGGTGGACAGCGCAGTGCAGAGGAGCAGACTGTTCAGAATGGCTTGTACAGCCAAGGACAGAAAATGCAAAGTCATCATCGACGGTGGGAGCACTGATAATCTCGTTTCAACTGAGATGGTGGAGAAATTGGAGCTGCCAACGACTAAGCACCCGAGTCCATATAAATTCTCGTGGTTACAGAAGGGACACCGGGTAAGTATCACAAACCAATGCTTAGTTAAATTTAAAATTGGGAATTATCATGATGAGATCCTATGCGATGTTATTCCCATGGATGTGTGTCACATACTGCTGGGTAGACCATGGCAGTATGATAGAAATGTTGTTCATGATGGGAGGATGAACACATACACCTTAGAGAAGGATGGAAGACTCCATAAACTGCTGCAGATAAAAGATAAAGAGGTAAAATCGAAAGTTAGCAGCAAGATACTTCTCATGAGTGGGAAGGAACTTCTCACAGAAATGGAGAAGAATGAAGATCCGCAGTTCTTTGTTGTCAGGAAGCCAAGGGTTGTTCTGACAAGCACAAGAGTGGATGACTTGCCAGGGGAGATTCAGCAATTGCTGGGAGAATTTGTTGACATCATCGTGGATGAACTGCCGCGTTCATTGCCACCGATGAGGAGTGTGAGTCACCACATTGACCTCATCCCCGGAGCAAGTTTACCAAATAAGGCAGCATACAGGTTGACACCTCAGGAGAACGAGGAGGTCAAAAGGCAGGTTCAAGATCTGCAGGACAAGGGACTAGTGAGAGAGAGTCTTAGCCCATGTGTCGTTCCAACGGTACTGAGTCCGAAGAAGGATGGAGGTTGGAGGATGTGTACAGACTCCAGGGCCATAAACAAGATCACCATCAGGTACAGGTTCCCATTGCCGAGAATGGACGACTTGATGGATTGCCTAAGTGGGGCAAATTATTTCTCCAAGATAGATCTCAAGAGCGGATATCATCAGATCCGGATGAGAGAGGGAGATGAATGGAAGACAGCATTCAAGACAAATGAGGGGTTGTACGAATGGTTGGTCATGTCGTTTGGCTTGACAAATGCACCAAGTAGTTTTATGAGGCTGATGAATGAAGTCCTGCGGAAATTCATTGGCAAATTTGTGGTGGTGTACCTGGATGATATACTGATTTTCAGTAAAACCAGGGAAGAACATTTGAGGCATTTGGCCCTAGTGATGAGAAAGCTGCAGCAGGAGAAGCTACTAGTGAATTTAAAGAAATGCTCGTTTATGCAGACAGAACTCATTTATTTGGGTTTCGTAATCTCGGCAAATGAATTGAAGATGGATCCTGAAAAGGTGGAGGCGATCAGGAAGTGGCCATCGCCGAGGAATGTGTTCGAAGTAAGGAGCATTCACGGATTGGCGAGCTTCTATCGGAAGTTCATCCAAAATTTCAGTGGAATCAGTGCTGCGATGATGGATACTGTGAGGAAGCGGCATAAAATTTTTCAGTGGACGGCCGAGGCTGAGAAGAGCTTCAATTTGTTGAAGCGGAAGATAACTGAGCAGCCAATTCTGGTGCTGCCATATTTTCAGAAGACCTTCTAGGTGAAGTGTGATGCCAGCGGGTATGTTGTTGGAGGGGTTTTGAGTCAGGATGATAGACCTGTTGCATACTACAGCGAGAAGCTGGACGATGCGAAGTTGAAGTACTCCACGTACGATAAGGAGTTCTATGCCATCATTTAGGCATTGAAGAAGTGGAGACACTATCTCATACCCAAAGAATTTGTGTTGTACAGTGATAATCATGCACTTTAATTCGTGAGTCAGCAGGAGAAGCTGAATCAAAAGCATGCGAAATGGGTGGAATATATGCAGAATTTCACCTTTGTCATAAAGCACATTTCAGGGACTGCGAACAAGGTAGCTGATGCCTTAAGCAGGAAATGTTTGTTGCTGCATGAGTTCAGGGTCAAAACCTTGGGTTTTGAAAACCTGAGAGATATGTATGCAAGTGATACTGATTTCGGAGAAGCATACGAGGCAGCCGAGAACCCGGTGCTCAGAGATAGGAGCCTGTGGATAGATTTCTTGATACAGGACGGATTGTTGTTCAAGGGAAATCAACTGTGCATTCCATATTGCTCTATGAGAGAGAATTTGGTAAAGGAGAAGCACAGCGGAGGTTTAGCAGGTCATTTCGGGCATGATAAAACATTCGCCAAGCTGAGCGAATCATATTTTTGGCCAGGTATGCGAGCAGATGTCAAAAATTTTGTTGACAGGTGCAGAATTTGCCAACATGCAAAGGGACAGAAGCAGAACACAGGGTTCTATCAGCCGTTGCCCATACCGGAGAGGCCATGGGAAGCCATCAGTATGGATTTTGTGTTGGGTTTGCTGAGGACGCAGCGAGGGGTTGATTCCATCTTTTTTGTGGTGGACAGGTTTTCGAAGATGGCACATTTCATCCCGTGTCATAAAACCAGCGATACGACCCACATCGCGAATTTATTTTTCAAAGAGATCGTGCGATTGCATGGATTGTCGAGGAGCATAGTCTCGGATAGGGACACGAAGTTCATAGGTCATTTCTGGAGGACGTTATGGAAGAAGCTAGGGATTGACTTAGCATTCAGCTCAGCCTATCATCCGCAGACAGATGGACAGACGGAAGTCGTCAACAGGAGCCTGGGGGACTTATTGAGAAGCCTGGTGACGGAGCATCACACCAGTTGGGATCAGATCCTACCGCAGGCGGAATTCGCGTACAACGATTCGGTGAATCGAAGTATAGGTAAGAGCCCATTTCAGATTTTGTATGGGACGCAGCCGAGAGGAGTGTCTGAGCTCAGAGAGCCAGAACAGGCTAAGACTAGCAGCGCAAGGGCTGAAGATTTCGCTAAGGCAATGCAAGAACTTCACGCAGAGGTGAAGCAGCGGTTGCAGAAATCCAATCAAGAATACAAGCGCAGAGCCGACCAGAGGAAGAGACAATTTCAGTTTCAAGTTGGGGACATGGTTCTGGTGCACCTGAGGAAAGAGAGGTTCCCAAGGGGAACATACAACAAGCTCAAGATGAAGAAGATCGGGCCATGCAAAATTCTAAGGAAATTCGGCGAGAATGCATATGAGCTTGAGTTGTCAGATGGCATTGGGATATCTCCGATATTCAACATTTCGAATTTATACCCCTACAGAACTGATGAAGCAGACACTGGAGCTGAGGGACCAGTGATCGAGTGGCAGAAGCAATTGCCAGTTGCACAGAAACCTGAAATGGAGTGCATACTGGATAAGAGGGCCGGAAAAAAGACCAGGAGAAGACAGTATTTTGAATACCTGATCAAGTGGAAGAACCACCCAGTGGAGGATGCCAGCTGGGAGACAGAGGCAGTGATACAGAAACATGGGCAAACTGTACAAGAGCTCATGAGCAGGAGCCCATGAAATCTTTTGAGCCGAGGAGTATGATGCAGGAGCATCCACAATTCATCATACGAACCAGCGCGTGGATAAGAGACTATACAGCTGGACAAGCCAGCAAACCCTTTTTGATTTGAATTTCACCTTGGTATTGTTGCGCCGCCGTTTATTAAAGGCATTCAAAAACCGAGCGCATTTGTAATATAATGTAGATAAGGAGGCATTTAACAGTTTTTAATGCTGGTAGGTAGGGTTAGCTGTAGATTAGACAGTTCTATCCTTTGAGAGGGAAAACGGAGTATAGACACCCTTCCTTGTATCATTGAAAAAAAAAAACCCATTCATTAAGCATTAGAGAAGAGCAGAGCGCAGAGCAGAGATTTGTGAAGAACTTCCAGGAACAGTTATTGAATTACTAGGAAGACTTTGATTCAATTTCCATGGATGCGTTTGATCTCTGTGTGTTGTTGATATTGTGCTTGTGCATGTTTGCTTCCTTTTATGCTTATCTTTTATATGCCGCATATGTGATTGCGTATCAGGTGCGAAACCTGAGAGATGAATGAATGAGTTTCAATTGTTTCTCTGTTTAGGCCAGGAGATTCCTGCATAGAGGCAGTCGAATTCCTCCGCATAGAGTGCGTTGAGGGGCTAAACAATTGAACTTTTGTTCTCACTTCGTTCAGAGTAAGTTGAAGTGTTCAAGCCGTGCAGGTGAGTGCCGGTCAAGTTTGAGTCTCAGTAGCAAGTCTGAGAAGAGGAAGGTTGGAGCTGTTGCGGGCGTGAGCGCACAGGACCCAGAAGACTTCAACACCTTTGGGAGTGGTTGAAGTTCGAACGTAGGAAGTAAGTTCGAGAAATCTCTGAAAGAGTCGAGTGGATAAAAGCTCAAGAGGGATAGTCCCTTTGTTTTCCGTTGCACAGGACAAAGGTGGAAAACGGAGGATTCCCCAGAGGAAGAGAATCGACGACTGTGAATCATCTAGGAGAATCACGAAATCCCGAGGATCGTCAGACCTGGGAGAAGGAGAAAGGGGTTAACCCCTCAGGTGCAACAAGAACCATTGGCCATCGCATATCGGAGTTTCGGGGTTGGCGAGTGCAAAGAAACACATGCACGTCAAAGTCGCGAGTCGCGATTCCCCGATTTGATCGGAGCCATTGATTAGAACGGAGACAGGTGGCACAATCCAGCGTATCGGGGATTCGGCGTTCGGGGTTTCCTGAGGGGAAGGAACTTCACGTCGCAAACTCGTGAACGGAGAAATCCCAAAATCGTCGTAGCCGCGTGGGACCCGAAGACTTAGGGGAAGGAAGGTGGACTTACGTCGGGGATTCGGTGGTTGAGTGACATAGCAAGGGACCACGAATCTCGCGATTTCACGAGGACCGATCTCCCGAATTCCGGAGGGAAGGTTACGTAAAGACTGTGGGTGAGAACTCCCGAGGGAGTGAAAGAGCTTTGACTCTTTGGGCCAAGGAGAGAGAGTGAGAGAAGGTCCTGGTGGGCGACCAGTTGCTGTGAGAGCACCCAGGTCGCGTCAAAAGGTCAGCAAGGGCGACGCAGAAGCCAGCCAAGAGGCAAGGTAGTTGCCCAGGAGAAATTCCAGAAGCCCAAAGAGGAATGGAAGAAACCTTAGGGTAAGGTTGAGAGAGGCGGAACCTCACAGAGGTAGCCATATGTTGAGCCGAGAGGGCAACAAATTGATCAACGAGGAGATTTTGCTGATGTAAACACTCTTCCTTGTACCAGAGGTCGAGGCAGAGGATGAGGAGGAGTAATCACATGTTTTACATGTGGGAAGAATGGGCACAAGTCATTCGAGTGTTCAGAGAAAAAGAAGGACATTGGAGAAGCTCACATCACAGAAGCTCAAAGGCATGATGCTAAGTATGAAGATGCAGAAAGTGGAAGATCGCTTGGGATGCATAAAGTTATCTTAACACCCCAGAAGGAGGTGGAGGACACAGCTCAGATAATCCGACTGTCCAGAACCGCATGCAAGACCAAAGACAAAAAATGCAAGGTCATTGTGGACAACAGAAGCACTGACAATCTCGTTTCAACCAGGATGGTGGAAAAGTTAGATCTGGGGACGGATGATCACCCGAGTCCATATAAAGTATCATGGCTACAGAAGGGACATCAGGTGAGTGTTACTAAACAATGCTTGGTTGAGTTCAAAATAGGGGGGTATAATGATAAGATCTTGTGTGATGTTATTCCCATGGATGTATGTCATTTATTGCTGGGTAGACCATGGAAATATGACAGAAATGTGGTTCATGATGGGAGAATGAACACATATACCTTGGAGAAGGATGGGAGGACACACAGATTGCTTCCGATAAAGGATAAAGAAGTGAATCCGGAAGTAAGCAACACAATACTTCTCATGAGTGGGAAGGAGCTTCTCACAGAAATGGAGAAGAAAGAAGATCCACAATTCTTTTTTGTCAGAAAGCCGAGGATTGTTCTGACTAGCACAAGAGTGGATGATTTACCAGATGAGATTCAGGAACTGCTGGGAGAGTTCGCTGACATCATCGTGGATGAATTAACTCATTCATTGCCACTGATGAGAAGTGTGAGTCACCACATAGACCTCATACCAGGGGCTAGTTTGTCAAATAAAGCCACGTATAGATTGACGCCGCAGGAAAATGAGAAGGTCAAGAAGTAGGTCCAGGATTTGTTGGACAAAGGATTGGTCAGAGAGATCTTGAGTCCATGTGTTGTTCCGACAGTACTCAGTCCGAAGAAATATGGAGGTTGTAGGATGTGTACAGACTCCAGAGTGATCAACAAAATTACCATTAGGTACAGGTTTCCACTGCCAAGAATGGATGATCTGATGGATTGCCTGAGTGGGGCAAATATTTTTTCAAAGATTGATCTAAAGAGAAGATATCATCAGATTCGCATGAGGGAAGGCGATGAATGGAAGACAGCATTCAAGAAAAATGAAGGTTTGTACGAATGGCTGGTCATGCCATTTGGCTTGAAAAACGGGTCGAGCACATTCATGAGGTTGATGAATGAAGTCCTGAGGGAATTCATTGGAAAGTTTGTCGTCGTATATCTGGACGATATACTGATTTTCAACAAGACGAAGGTTGAACATTTGAGGCATTTGGCCATTGTAATGAGGAAACTACAGCAGGAGAAGTTGTTGATAAATATGAAGAAGTCCTCATTTATGAAGACAGAACTCATTTACTTGGGTTTTGTTATTTCGGCGAATGAGTTGAATATGGATCCGAGTAAGGTCGAAGTGATTAAGAATTGGCCATCACCGCTAAATATTTTCGAGGTGAGAAGTTTCCATGGTTTAGCTAGTTTCTACCGAAAGTTCATCAGTAATTTCAGTGGAATTAGCGCAGCGATGATGAACACAGTGAAGAAGAGGCATAAGATTTTTCATTGGTCAGCCGAGGCTGAGAAGAGCTTCAATCTGTTGAAGTGGAAGATAACGGAACGACCAGTTTTGGTATTTTCAGACTTCAAGAAGACATTTCAGGTGAAATGTGATGCCAGTGGGTATGCCATAGGAGCAGTCTTGAGTCAGGAAGACAGACCAGTCACATATTTCAGCGAAAAACTGGATGAGGCGAAGCTGAAATACTCCACATATGATAAATAATTTTATGTTATCACAAAGGCATTGAAAAAGTGGAGGCATTACTTGATCCCAAAAGAATTTGTATTGTATAGTGATAACCATGCATTGCAGTTTGTGAGTCAACAAGAGAAGTTGAATCAGAAGCATGCAAAATGGGTAGAGTATATGCAGAATTTTACATTTGTAATTAAACACATTCCAGGTACTGCTAACAAAGTGGTTGATGCTTTGAGAAGGAAATGTTTGCTGCTGCGGGAGTTTCGAGTCAAAACATTGGGTTTTGAAAATCTTAAAGACATGTATGCAAGAGATGCATATTTTGGAGAAGCATATGAAGAAGCTGAGAATCTAGTTCTCAGAGACAGAAGCCCTTTGATAGATTATATGATCCAGGAAGGATTTTTGTTCAGAGGCAATCAACTGTGCATTATGAATTGCTCCATGAGGGAGAACTTGATGAAAGAAAAGAACAGTGGTGGATTGGCCAGACATTTTGGCCATGACAAAACGTTCGCAACGCTGAGCGAATTATATTTTTGGCCAAGGATGCAAACAGATGTCAAGAAGTTTGTTGACAGGTGTCAAATTTGTCAGCATTTGAAGGGGAGAAAGAAGAATGCAGGTTTTTATCATCCATTTCCCATACCAGAGAGACCATGGGAGGCGATAAGCATGGATTTTGTATTGGGTTTGCCGAGGACGCAGAGAGGTGTTGATTACATCTTTGTGGTGGTGGACAAGTTTTCTAAGATGGCACACTTTATTCCATGCCAGAAGACTAGCGATGTGACGCACATCGCAAATTTGTTCTTCAAGGAGATCGTTAGACTTCATGGACTGTCGAGAAGCATAGTCTCGGACAGGGATACGAAATTCATAGGTAATTTTTAGAGGACACTATGGAAGAAGCTAGGAACTAACTTGGCATTTAGTTCAGATTACCATCCTTAGACGGATAGGAAAACAAAGGTGGTAAACAAAAGTCTGGGAGATTTATTGAGGAGCCTAGTGACAGAGCACCATAGCAGTTGGGATAGCATATTTCCACAGGCAGAGTTTGCATACAACGATTCAGTGAATTGGATCACAAGAAAAAGCCCATTTCAGATTGTGTATGGGACACAACTGAGGGGAGTTTCTAAACTCAGGGAGTTAGAGCAGACTGCTACTAGCAGCGCTAGGGCAGAAGAGTTCACTGAAGCAATGAAAGAACTTCACAGCAAGGTGAAGCAACGACTGATTGACTCAAATCAGGAGTATAAGCGTAGAGCAGATCAACATCGGAGACAAGTTCAGTTTGAAGTTGGGGATCTTGTTCTGTCACATTTGAGGAAGGAAAGGTCCCCAAGGGGAACATACAACAAGCTGAAAATGAAAAAAATTGGGTCCTGCAGAGTCCTAAAGAAATTCAGAGAAAATGCTTATGAAATTGAGTTGCCGGAAGGCATCGGGATATCTTCGATATTCAATGTTTCAGATTTATACCCATACAAGGCTGAAGAAGCAGGAGCTGGAAATGATGAGCAGCCAGAAGTCCAATGGCGGAAACAGATGTCGATTGCAGAGAAGCCGCAGATGGAGTACATACTAGACAAGCGAGTGGGTAAGAAGACCAGAAGGAAAGAATACTTTGATTATCTGGTCAAATGGAAGAATCACCCAGTGGAAGATGCCAGCTGGGAGACTGAAGTAGTGATACAAAAGCATGGACAGATCGTGCAGGAGCTCATGGATAGGAGCCCATAAAAATTTTCAAGCCGGGGAGTATGATCCAGGAGCATCGACAACCCATCAAGCAGGCCAGCGTGGAGCGGAAGACAGTTGGATAAGCCAGCACGCATTTTGAAATACTTTGAAATTGCTGCATGATCTTAAATGGTTCATTTAAGAGACGACGCACTTTTATTGTAATGGACCTTAAGCCTTCAAGCTCATGTCCTTAGGTAGATGAGGCATTTAATAGATTTAATGTAAAGTTAGATAGGAATTTAATTCTAGACTTGATAGCTTTAGAGCTCGAGAGGGAAACGGGATATAGACACCCTCCTTTGTACATTGTATTATTATCAAACAGGAGCAAGAAGAGAAGAGCAACAGAGAAATGTATGAAGAACCTCCATGTATAGATATTGAATTAATAGAGAAGCTTTGATTCAATTCCATGGTTGTGTTATTCTCTGTGTGTTGATGATATTATGCTCATGAATGTTTGCTTCTTGTCATACATTTGCTTTTATACATTGTGTATGTGATTTCATGGTTAAATTGAAGTCTGTGAGAACGAGGAGTTAGTTTCAATTGTTTCTCTATCTTGAACCATAGAATTCCTGCAAGGAGTGCAGTTGAAATTGTCCGCAAGGAGTGCGTGACTGCAGGGTTCAAGTAGGGATAACATTTGTTCTAAGTTCCAAGAAGTACAGATTTGGCACCAGAGCCGTGCAAGGCGTGCGCAGGCTAAACGAAAAATCAGAATTGTGATTCTGAGAAAAGGAGTGAAGGATTTCTGCTACAGGAGTGCACAGGGTCAGAAGACTTCAACACTTAGAAGTTGTTGAATATTTTCTGCAAGGAGTGCACACAAGAAGTTCTCAAAAGGACATGAGAAGCCGAGAATAAGATCTGGAGAAGTAGGCCTTTGAATTTGTCGAAGGATTTCACAAAAGAAGTGCGCATCGAAGTGTTCGAGCAGGTTTGGAAACTTTGCGTGCAGGGTGACGAGTTCTGTGGAGGAGCATCTCGTCATTTCGGGGATTTCGTCGGCAAGAAAGGACGGTCAATATTCTTCATGGGGAATCCACGAGTTACCATGGGCCGTTGGATCTTGCGGAGGTGCCAAGAAATTATTGCAAAAGTGCGGAGAAGCTCTAAGCTTAGGAGGGGTAGAGCGTTGATAAAAGTCGGTTGAGGTCATCAGATTTTTCGAGAGATCACTCATCGGGATATCGTAAGAATAGCGTTGGAGAGTTGGTAAAGGGAGTCACGAAGTCATGAGGGGCGACATCTCGACAGTGACGTAAGTCACGTGGGCCACGGGAGTGAGTGCAAGATAGGTGGCGGAGATAGGAGATATTGCGAGCTCGAAACTCGCAAGTTAAAGGTCTATAGATTTGGAGGTACAAGTCGTGAAGGCGCGAAGTAGCGAAATCGTGACAAGAGAATATATACGTCTCGGAACATCAGAAATCGAAAGTTGGAGGATCGAGTGTTGGAAGTCGTGAGCGGCGAATTCATGATCTGTGAAGTCGCAAGCAGTGAAGTCGCAAGCGGCGAAGTCGCGAGCGGCGAAATCGCGAGCAGAGAAGTCGCGAGCGACGAAATCGCGAGCGGCGAAGTCGCGAGCGGCGAAGTCGAGAGCAGCGAAGTTGAGAGCGGCGAAGTCACGAGAAGAAAAGTCGCGATAGTGCGAAGCTGCGATAAAGTAGAAGTCTCGAGGAAGTGGGAGAAGATCAGAACATCAGATCTCGGGCATCCAAAGGTTTAGCGCTCGACTGTTGGACTCGCAAAGCTGCAAATTTTCGATCCTTCGAAGGAAGAAGTGAGGGTCGCGCAAGGTAGAACCTATGGGGTGTAGATTTCCCGATAGGGAAGTAGAAGAACCGTTGAGTTCTTTGGGCCGAGGGGAAGAGAAGGTCCTAGAAGAGGCGATCATGCTCCGAGGAGTGCGCTTGTTGTCACTGATGCACTTCGAAGTTTAGCATCCAATTAATCTAACCCCTAGTGCATCATTTCCTAATGGACTAGTCTATCGTCTCTCACTGATGGAAAATGAAAAAATCAAGCACTAGATCCAACAGCTGCTTCAAAAGGGGCACATACAACCCAAATCCTCCCCTTGTGGAAACCTGATTGTGTTGGTGCAGAAGAAATACGGGACCTGGAAGCTCTGCATTGATTACAAAGCATTAAACAAAATCACAGTCCGAAATCGATACCCAATTCATCGAATTAATGAGCTTCTTTACCAACTCAAGGGGGAAACATTCTTCAACAAGATTGACCTAAAGTATGGCTACCACCAGGTTCCCATTGAACCAACTGATGTATGGAAGACAACTTTCAAATTTAAATAAGGTCTCTTCGAATGGCTAGCCATGCCCTTTGGCTTAACAATTGCACCAAAAAATTTCATGAGATTGATGCATGATGTATTGAGACCCTTCACCAACTCTTTTGTGGTGTTATATCTGGATGACATCCTCATCTTCAATAAAACTTGAGAGGAGCACATGAAACATATTCAACAAGTTTTGAGCACTCTACAACAACACAAGTTATATGCCAACTTGGAAAAAATCTCCTTTGGCATGAACAGGGTCCAATACTTGGGCTACATTGTTGACAAGCATGTGGTACATGTGGATCCAACTATGATCCAAGTCATTCATGAATGGCCAGCCTCGACCACACTAATCGAGCTTCAGAGCTTATTGGGACTTTTCAACTTCTACTGAAGGTTCATGTTGGGATTATCCCATATTACATGGGCCCTCAGCCAAGTAACCAAGGGTGGTGGAAAGGTAAATTTCGCATGGGGGTAGGCACAACAACAAGCATTTGATGATGTGAAGCATCACTTGTTCCAAGCTCCAATACTTTCTTTACCTAATTTGCAACAACCGTTCGAGATTCAGACTGATGCCTCTGACTATGTTGTAGGCACAGTTCTCACTCAACATGGTCATCCAATAGCATACCATAGTGAGACACTCTCAAATACTATTTGGAAATGCCCCACCTATGACAAAGAAATATATTCCATTGTGCATGCCTGTTGTCAATGGAAACATTACATTCTTGGAAAGGAGACAATCATCCACACTGATCACAAGCCTCTATAATTCATACAAACACAGGGGGAGTTGCAGAATGGCCACCATCAAAAAATGGTCAACATACCTAAAACAGTTCCATCTCAACATCAAGTATAAAATAAGGAGCAAAAATTGTGTCGATGATTGCCTCAGTCGCCCTCCCATTTCTGCACTCACCACAATGCTCCATTCCTATGGGAATGAGGCATCTGAGTGGCCCCAACTTTATCAACGTGACCCTGACTTCGCCACCACCTATCAGCTCTTGGATACAGGAGAAAATGTCACCGATTTTCACATCCAAGATGGACTGTTATGCCATCTAGGCCACCTCTTTGTCCCCACAAGAGAGCATGTAAAGATTATTTGGGAGGCTCACTATAATCGGATGACAGAACATTTTGGCATGGAGAAAACTGTGGTCCTTCTACAAAAACATTTTTATTGGCCAAAACTTTGACAAAACGTCAGCAAGTATATCAAATCTTCCATTGACTTTGCCATTACCAAGCCAGGCATCAAGAAGCAAGGCTTATACACCCTTCTTCCTACTTCCGAGAGGCCTTGGGAATCCATCTTGATGGATTACATGTCTAGCCTTTTTTCCACTAAGCACGACAATGATTGTGTATTTGTGGTGATTGATCAGTTTTCGAAGATGGTCATTATCACATCCTATAAGAAGAGCATCACCGCAACAGATACTACCAAGCTCTTCTTCAAACGAGTGTGGGTCCATTTTGGGATACCATAAACCATCACATCAGATAGGGACAACATGTTTCTTAGAAAATTTTGGTTTAGTCTCTGGTCACTGTTGGACACCAAGCTCACTAAATCCATCGCTTTCCACCCCCAAACCGATGGCCAGATAGAGATCGTCAATCAGATGATTGTGCACATCCTACACATGTACAACTCTAATCATTCGCGTACATGGGATGAGAGTATTCCCTATGTTCAACACAACTACAACATGGCTCTCCATAGCTCCATTGGCCATAGCCCATTTCAAGTGGGCATGGGATTGCAACCCTTGGGTCTCAATGATGTTGCACTACCTCTTGCAACCACACATGCATAATCTTCCCATGTTCAGTCTGAGGCAGACAAAGCCACCAAATTCATTGATTGGATTCAACACATCCACCAACAAGTCCATGAGTTTTTGTAGAAAGCCAATGCTAAGTACAAGTAGTGCCATGATCAACATCGGGTACCACAACAGTTTCACATCGGAGACAAGGTTTGGCTACATTTGCAGAAAGAGCACCTTACAGGGCCCCCCATCGGAAGCTCCCCCCACTTTGCTATGGAACTTACACTATCACCAAGGTTGTGGGTAGTAATGATTTTGAGCTCAACACTCCACCCTTCCTTGGATTACACCCAGTGTTCAATGTGGACCTCCTTAGGCCATATTTTCCACCATTATTAGATACCTCATAGATCGCAGAACATTTGACACCAACAGAGCTCAACCCTGACTACATGGAACGAGCATCCACTGATCAGATAGTGGACACACAGGTCAAGGACACTCACCAACAGAGGATCTAGCTTTATCGGGTTGTCAAGGAAGGACAACTCCTACACCAAGGAAAGTGGCTCACCTGTGGCCAAATTCAACAGAAGTTTTCTCACTTGATGGGGGCACTCAATGCAATGGAGACCATTTCTTCCTAATGGGGGAGGACTGATCCAGGTGGATATTGGTGGTCACCCACATATTCCAATTGGCTCTTCTTGACAATTGTTAGTTCACCACGTTCTTCTGTAATTCTTTGTAATTTTGGGTTCTACACTTTCGGGGCTATCTGAAGCCCTACACAACTTCCAGGGGAGATTGGTGGCCTCCTAGCTAATCAAATTAACTTATTTTGGAATTTTTCATGTCAGTACATTTTATGTACTTCTAGGGCCGTTAGGGGCCCTAAACAATGTTTTTTTGTCTTTCCATAGCCAAATTGTAGACTAAGTGAGAGTTCCTAAAATGGAGGTCGTATGAAAAAGTTACGACTCTGGGAAGTTGAGGTACCAACTTACCCATCGAGGCCCACATAACTTTTGGCTAGGGTTAGATTTTTGGATGTCTAGAGTTTTGGCATTCATGATGAATATTAAAAAGGCCTATTGTAATGATATTGTGATGTGTGCAGTAACCACATCTCTTCTCAGAGATAGCTACCACCATTCGAGCAAATTGTTTTAAGCAATTTTACAATTTCACCCTATTTGCAAATTGTTTTAAGCAATTTTACAATTTCAGCCTGTTTTATTTATTCAATAAA
>JZKD02S1677035.1:75049-130530 GCA_000966675.3 Picea glauca | reverse complement strand
GATATCTTGGGATCATTCCCTATCCAAGTAACTAATCTATCTCTTCCTATATATTGAGGAGATTGCTCATGGAAAGGGTTAAGAAGTTCAGTCAGCAGCAAGTTAGCAAGAGTTTTATTAGAGAATTAGTGCAAGACTATATGGAAGACTGATGCTATAGAAGCAAGAGACAACAGCAAGGTCATCACATATGGTTGATTTTCTTCATGCATGAGAAAGTGTGTGTGTCAGAGCTAGAAGCCATCGAAAGGAGACCTATGACATCAAGGCTCAGGTTGTAAGTTTCTCTTTCAATTAATTCAATACAGTAATATGTCCCTTTCCCATAAAGATGATGTCACTTTATTACATAATTCCTTGATCATATGTATAGACTATTCATTGAATATCTTAACTTGTCTTTACTTCGATTGGTTCATTTTGTTGTGATATGGACGGGACGAGAGCATTGAAGCGAGGCTTGGAACAACAGAGATCTAAGGAAATCGTTCATAAGGTATGTCCATAGCCCTTATCTCTCAGTTCATTCAATAGGCTAGATCTAGGGAAAGTGTATTATTCTGTCCTGTTTTGTTCTAGATACCAGGTGGATCTAGGGAGATCAGTTTGTGTCCGCACTCACGGATTTATCCTATAACACTGTCACTCATGGAAGTGACATTTGGATGGTGGATAGTGGTTCTTCCAAGCACATGAAAGGTTATAAAGACTCTATGTCTAACCTTAATCATAAGGATTCACCGAACAAGGTGAAATTGGGACATGACTATGACTATCCGATCAAAGGAGTAAGAGAAGCCTCCTACAAGTTACACTCAGGAAATCCAATGAAGATGAGGGAAGTTTTGTATGTTCCTAGATTGAAGAAGAACCTTCTCTCGATTTCAATATTGGATGAGAAAGGTTACAAAGTTGCATTTGTTGATGGCAAAGTTCTTATGTGGCCTAGAGGGAAGACTTTTGATGATGTTGTGGTTATTGGAGTTCAATACAGAGGACTCTACAAATTGAAAGGGTGATCATATTCAACATTAATTCAAGACACTGTGAATCCCAGTGAATTATGGCATAGGATATTTTCTCACCTATATTACAAGGCCCTACCGAGTGTGATAAAGATGATGATGGGACTACCAAAGATCTAGGAAAAACCAGACGACGTGTGAAAAGGTTGTGTGAAAGGAAAGAACATGAAATACTCTTTTCCTAGCAGGGATAGCAAAGCCAAAAGAGTATTGGACATTGTGGAATCGAATGTGTGTGGACCGATGTCAACAACTTCACTAAGCGGGTATGTATATTATGTGTCTTGTATTGATGATTACTTGCGTAAAACTTGGATCTATTTGTTGAAGGCAAAGAATGAAGTGTTTGGAAAATTCAAAGAATTCAAGGCAGTGGTAGAAAACCTGACAAAGCGGAAAATAAAGAACTTGTGATCAGCTAATGGTGGAGAATTCACTTCAAAGGAATTCAAAAATTATTTCAAGGAAGCTGGAATTAATAGGGAGATTTCTACTCCCTACAATCCTCAATAGAATAGAGTAGCAGAAAGGAGGAATCAGATGATCATGGAAGTAGTGAAGGCCATGATCCATGATCAATATCTACCTATGCATCTGTGGGCATAAGAAAAAAATACTATAGTGTATGTGTAGAACAAAAGTCCCCACAAAGTACTTGAAAACAAGACACCAGAGGAGATGTCTACAGGAGAGAAGACAAAATTCAGCCATCTAAGGATATTTGGTTGCCCCATATTTTTGCATGTCGCCAAGGAAAAGAGGAAAAAATTGGATCCATCTGGAAAGAATGGAATATTTTTTGGTTACAGTGACACATCGAAGGAAAACAGAATATATATTCACGTTCACAGGAAGGTTGATATTAGCCAAGATGTCACCTTCGATGAGAGTGCATCTTTCAGGAAATCAAAACAAGATTGTGCAAAAGAGGTTCATGAGTATGAGAATGAAGTTACTATAGTTCCAGAGGCAGAATAAATTGAACCAGAGGAAGTCATTAATGAGCATAATGACATGGCAGAACCTCAAAGGTAAACGAAAATGTCTTCTCACAAGAGAAGACCAGATTGGGCATAGGAGCTCATCAGAGATGCAGAAAGATATGGTCCCCCAAAAACATATCTCAGGGAAAGTAAGAATTCAAAATCGTATTCCAGCTATGTGGCATGTTTTTATGATATCATCGATGTTGGAGCATCCAATTATGAAGAGGATGAAGAAATGAGGGTATGGACGGATGCCATGGGGGAGGAATATCAGTCCATAGTAAAGAATGATGTCTGGGATGTGGTCCCTAGACCGAAGGAGTAATCAATAGTAATTTCAAAATGGATCTACAAGATGAAACATGAAGTTGATGGTAGTATTGAAAAGTATAAGGCTAGATTTGTGGCTCGAGGATTCTCTCAGAAGGAGGGAATTGAATATGAGGATACATTTTCTCCCATGGGGAGATATACCTCGATCAGGACTATACTTTGGTTGTCTTTAGTAATGAAATGGAAGGTGCATCAGATGGATGTGAAGACATCATTCTTGAATGGTGAAATAAAATAGGAAGTATATGTGGATTAGCGACAATGGTTCGAGGTACATGATAGGGAGATGCATGTGTGCAGATTGAAGAAGGATTTATATGGATTAAAGAAGGCACCCATAGCATGGTATGACAGGATCAACAATTTTATGATGAGCTTAGGATTTACAATGAGTAATGAAGATATTAACCTTTACTTTAAGGTTGTGGATGATGGTCCGATAATACTATTGATGTGTGTGGATGACTTGTTTCTAAACATGTGTGGAAAATCTCATCTCAGAGTGTAAGAGAAAAATGGCTACTGAGTTTGAGATGAAATATCTCGAGATTATGCATTAATTTTTGGGTCTCGAGGTATGGAAGTTACAGTATGAGATATTTTTGAATCAAGGGAAGTATGTAGTGGAAATATTGAAAGGTTCGGGATGTTGGATTGCAAGTAAATGTCTACACCCATGCTATCTAATATGAATTTATTGCAGGATACAACTTCAAATACTGTGGATGTTACTTTATACAGGAACATGGTGGGTTCGTTGATGTACTTGACGAACACGAGACTAGATATATGTTTTGTTGTGAACACCTCGAGTCAGTATATGGAGCATCCCAGGTGGGTTCATTTGGTCGCAACAAAACATGTGATGAAGTAATTTAAGGGTACATTGGATTATGGTCTCAGGTATGTGACAGACCATGAGTTCGGGTTATATGGATATTCAGATTTAGATTGGGCCTGCAGTATTTCTGATCAGAAAAGTACTTCGACATATTGCTTCATTCTAGGCTCCAGTATGGTTTCATGGAGTAGCAAGAAGAAGTCATGTGTAGCACTCCGTACGACTGAGGCTAAATACGTGGCAGCATGTGCAGCATATAGAGAAGCAGTGTGGCTTCGGAAGTTGTTGTCTAGGTTATTTGGTCTCAAACTAGAGGTGACTTGCATTTGGTGTGACAACTAGAGTTGCATGAAGTTGTCAGGGAATACGGTGTTCCATGATAGGTAGAAGCACATTTAGATGAAACATCACTATATCATGGATATGGTGCAGAGGGGAGCAGTGAGGCTCCAGTATGTTACTATCGAGGAGAAGGTTGTGGATTTGTTGACCAAGCAACTGTTGAGGATGAAGTTTGATCACTTCAGTGACAAGCTTGGTGTGGTCCCTCTTTAGAGGGAGTGATGAGGTATAGATGCATTGCGGGGTAGTGGATGTCTTGGGGACATGTTGCATCTATTTGAGAGCTGCCCACATGACTTGGATGCATTGGTTTTGAAGTCAGAGGGGTGCACATGATGAGATGTAGATGCATTTTGGGGTAGTGGGTGTCATGGTGACATATCCAAGCTATTTTAGAGATACCCACATGCCTTGGATGCATTTCCTATGAAGTCATGTTGTACTATGGATATCTGATAATGTATAGATTTATATGTTCAACAGTTAATGGTCATGATCTTGTATGGCAAGAAATAATACCTTCCTAGTTAACAGGGAGTGTTGATATTTTGATGTAACTACGGAAGATATTATTTTGTATTTGTATTGGTCAAACCTCAAGAATTTTATTGTAATGTTATTGTATAAATCAGCTCAAAATAAATTATTATTTTACTTTTATCCTTATTGTAAAATTAAAAAAAAAAACTCTTAGGGTTGTGTCTTTTCGGGAGTCAATTACGTGCATAAATAGAGGTTAAATAGAGGTTGAGTTCATCTCATTTGTACACACACACAACTCACCTTCTCTTGTGTATTTGGATCATAGCAAGGAAGTTCTAGCATAAGAGGTATTGGTTTCTTGGTATTTGGTATCTTTGTATTGGTCTATTTGTGGATAGATATAACATGGCATTGTACTCGTTGAAGGAATTTATACTGAAGAATTGGTTGTTGGGTTTTCTCCCCCACGAGGGTTTCCCATGATATATCTTGTGTCATGTGATTGTTTATGTTTCAGTGATCCTATTACATGCAATTGATAATGAATGTTAAATAAGATAACTGTAACTTATAAAATTAGAATAGGGACGTGGGGAGGAGTACTTCTATGGCGACAGTTCAAGATACTACAAATCAAGACCTAGAAGCCTGTTGGGGATAAATATATGCACTATTAATTCCCACATTTAATTATCAACCGAGGCTCGTAAGCTTCGAGGTGCAGAAGCAGGAAACGCAGGATTAGAGCCTAGTATAGCCTAATCTAAAGCTGGCAAAACAATCTTCAAACCCACATTGCAGTAAATTAACACTAAGGATTCATCACTGGGACGTAGGAATACTTAGTGCTATAAAATCTTAGATAATAGTCTTTTAAGCACTCGGGGTGATGTTCGTGTGATTAATCGTGAGTAGCATACTCAAGTCTTTTGTCCTTCAATGATTATTTCCTATAGCGGATCCACACTTAAATGCAATAAAATAAACAAGCAAACGGATATGAAATTCATGATAGAAACCAAAAAATGCAATCAAGTTTTTAACTCATGAATCATTCTTTAAGTCAACACACCATCCACTTGAAACAATGATGAAGGAGAATATGTTGCAAATATACTCTGAATTGTAAATTTAAGAATGGCGAAGAAGCATATAATGAACACTTAAGAAGATGGATGAGGAGAGAGGTGGTGTTTATTTCTGTATGCATAGGATGATTCTTGTAAAATAAACAAATTCTTAAAACATAAAGAAGTGTAGAAGAGATGAAAGAATGGGTTGAAAGTGACTTCGATTCTCCGTGATTTAGATGATCGACTTAAAGGGAAAAGATCCTTCATAAATAATCAATGATGGAATGAGGTGAAATGCCTTCATCAATCAATACCTATATATAATTTCAAATCTGATATGAGTGTATTTAATTGACAGAGGATATATATTTTATTAATGGAAAGAATGTTGATGAATATGGAATAGATCATATAAATATGGTAGAAGGGTATGATCTTAATCAATTCATGCAAGTGGGATGAGGTTGCAAATATATGTGTGAATGTTTTGTTTTATTTTCTTTTGATTGTTTTGTACACACCTGCAAACTAACACATAAATGCAACTGTACAATAGAGTGCTTGTAAAACAGAGTAATAAAACAACGTTAAAACAACAATTATATGAATAGATGGAACAATCAATAAAATTGCATAATTGAAATGGAATTGATCACAAATAAGAATTTATCCTGAGTATCTAATCAATTTTATTTCTTGTACTAATTCAAATTCATAAGACTTGAATTGGAAATCTGGAAATGAAGCTAATTGAGTTTGAATCTATTAAACAAATTGAAATACTACAGAAAATCAAAGTAAAAATGCTAACTAACAAAGTACAAATAACAACATGCTTACCAAGTTCAGCAGCCCTTCCCAACTGGTAATTTTTGCCAAAAGAAAATCAGTCCCCTTGAATGCTCATGTACACCAAAACTTCAACTCTTTTATTTCATCAAATTCAGAAATTACACTAAGAAGATCACACTGAGTTCTCTCTATTCAGATGATGAATGATAATGTAATGGATATTTTTTCAGCCCTATGAGACTCTTATTTATACATCAAATCCATTGAGGAGTGAATGGGACCGAATCCCAATGCTCGATTTCAAATTTACAATTTTTAGATAAAATCCTCAAAAATCTGGGTTTTATTGCAATTTGGCCAGATTCGAGTTATGGATCCACTCATATATTCGTAACCAATTTGAAATTTAGAAAGTTTTGTAGTTGGATGATATTTCTAAAATGTCATTTATCGGTTTTGCAAGATATTCTCCCATGTGTATGGAAATCAAGGCGCAAGTTGGCAGTTTGAGTTTTGTTGCTAATTTTTGTAGAATCATTCCCCCTGAGCTGGAGGTCCACACGTGTGAGCTGGGTGAATTTTTTCACACATGTCATCATGAAAACATCATACTGGAAAAAAACCATGTACCTGATTTTCCTCTAGAAGCTTTCCAAAATTTTGAATTATTTCTAGTACCGGATTAGCACACTTGGTACCAGATTAGAACAGTTGATACAAGATTAGAACAATTAGTACGAGAATCTTGTAGCCAGGGTTTTGTACTAGATGAACACAATCATGACTATGGGTACCGGAACAACGCGATGGTAGTACTCGATGGAGGTAGTACCGAAATAGGGGCAATCTGGTATCGGATGAAGCTGGTATCGGAAGAGGCAGAGAGTTGGTACCGAATGAATGCAAAGGTAGTATCAGATCACTGCAGAGTATTGGATGACATGGAGTGTGGGTACTGAATGAATGTGCAGGTACCAGATGACTCTAGAACCTTCTGGTACCGGATGACTTGGAGTATCGGATGACCTGCAATGCGAGTACCAAAACAGGAACAATACAGGTACTAGAACATGGACAATGCATATACTAGAACTTGAATAGTACAAAACATGCTGCTTGGACATAGAAACATAGGATTAAACAATCGTTGACAAAACTATTGTATAATCATCCTTTTAATCACTAAAAATATGGAAAATTATGTATTAACCACATAGGATGAATAACAAGAGATAATGGAGGTTTATGGTGTAATTAGGGATATATTAGTGAAAAAATGTAGGGAGAAGGTGTAATGATAAGTGTATTTGTATGGCAGAAAATATGACAAAACTGGAGCTCAACACACCCCCAAACCCAAGGATTTGCATGTCCTCATGAAAACAAGGTGAAGAACTTATGATACTCTGTTTATAGATTTATGTGACATTGTTTCCTTTGTGTAAGTGTTGGTTCTTGTGGAATGACACTTTGGAAACTGCCACAGATTGATTTCAAATAGAGAAACAAAATTATCATAAAAATGGAGGACAAGTAGTGGATGAGGTATAAGAGTGGTGGTGAATGGTGTTTATATGGATAATAGTTTATAAAATGTTGGTGATGGTGGTTGTATGAACTTGGACATTAATTTTAAGACCAATATTTACTTTGTGGTTCTTTGCTTGGATAGGCAACAATGACTTCATCCTTTTTGAGATGGCTTAAGAATGCTTTACGATGTACGAAGAGAAGACACTATAGATGTTGCTTTGTATTTGTATACCACATATTTACATTTAATTACTTGGACTTATCACCAGAATATATTATTCATTATGACAAGTAGAGTGAATATGGAGGGTTTATTTAGTAGTTGTGATAATGCATAGTGGAGTGTGGAGTGGGTAGTAGTGGTTATGCATCATTTTTCCCACGTTATTAGTAAATTAAAAATATTTGTACCAGTTTTACCTCAACTTACCCTTGCTTTGAATTCTAATGAATGTTTAAGTGGAAACTAGACAAAATGTTTGCAAAATTATGATGTAGACTGTTGAAATTTGAGGATGAAGTGGATCAAGGTTGTGAACCGATGGATATCTATGGGAGAGAGTTGATGAATGTTGATCTACTGAGATTCCTTATGTCTCTCTCTCCCCCAAACCCGTGTGTTTGCATGTCCTCATGCAAAATCTCAATAGCACATAAAATTTTTGAAGCTGAAAGTGGACTATGTGGAACCGGTGCATGTTGACTGAAGGAGAGAAATGAAGTATGCCAGAGTTGAGAGCTTCTGAAAATATCCTGCAAAACATACCCTCGAAAAAGATTTAAATTTTTGTTTTGTTGGTACAGAAACCTACTAGCTTCTGTACCAACAGCATCGGAACAAAAAAATCTAAAAGAACTAAACCAATACTAATATTACGATAGAAGAAATATACATTGACGCCATGCTTTGAAGAAACAACCAAAAATTAAACTATATTCATGCTTGTAAATTCGGAAATGAAATTTATTTTAAAATATTACAAGCATAAAGGAAATTTCTAAATTACCTATTACATACAATTTCATCAATCATTAACAGTTGTATGCTCAAGAAACCATGTAAATTATGATGGGGGATTTTTCCTCTTTTCCTTAAACAAGACAACATGAGGAGATATGTGGTCTTTAATAAATGAGAAACCGATAGGAAACCAGTCATCCGCGTTTAATTTCTCAAAGAATCTATGTCATTCAAGTGATATTGATAAAGTTCGCATTTGAGTTTATTAGAATTCTACACATATGGGTCCCACCTCTAGGAAAATGACATCCTGGGTATGAATGACAGGGTATTAAGACCATTTTACGAACATTCTCAAATGGCAACTAGATGAGGTTCATTAGCCTTTTGTTCAACCATGCATGCTTCTTCTTAACGATTTACACAAGTATATTTTTCTTACGGACAAATATAGATTACGCATAATGAAAGACATCAAAGTCAGAACCCATTGCCAACAACCCTGTTCAGTACTCCGATCGGGTAATTTTGACATCTAAGAAATATCCTTCCCATGCAGAATTCCCCATTGCCCATGAGCATGTTCAGTACCCTGATTGGTTTGCCTAGTTATACCGCAGGCCGGTATCCACTGCTAGCAGACCTATTCAGTATCCCAACGGGTTAGCCTCTTACACCCATTTTCCATCAAAGGCTCTTGTCCCAATATTTACCCTTAAGATACAATTTATAGATTTCTTTTGCATGGGTGAATGGGGAAGCATCTTTGAAAACCTTTTTATAGGATGGGATGGTATTCGGTTGGAAGAAATTTTATAGATTGCCCATAAAAGATTGTTTGTATGAAAAATAGACTTATGTATCAAGATTACTTGAAAGAGATATCATGGTAAAACTTACTTAATGTGTGGTGGATGAGGCCATGAGAGAATGACCTAAAGGTGTCTCTAGTCCCCAAGTTCATCTACTCCATATAAGATTGTGTTCCCTCACAAGTAGAATTTTCATTCACTCTCCTGCTACTATTTGATAAGAATGATTAAATAACAAGTTCTAATATGAAACTAGGATGTACAAGTTACCTATGGGCATCATTATGCAGACCTTAAAGATTTTGTAAATCCCCATAATATTTTAAATATTAGGCTTATGAGAAACTGTTATTATTAATAGTCTGAAATCTGCATGTAATACGAAGAAGAAATATCTTAAGCTATTTTGGTTTTTGATGTTAGATCACCAATATTATCTTCATCTCATTTTATTTATTTGAAAAGAAACACAAAAAATGTTGCATTTAGAACTAGGTTAACTAACATGCAACTTTCACTCTATCCCATCTAAGAACAAGAAATTAAATTTCACGTGTAATAATATTTCCAATGTAACCATGTGCGGAACAGGTGTAGAAATAAATTCACACTTGGATTTGAAAGATAATATTTAATGTATACCAGAATACAAAGAAATAACTGCTTTGTTGATGATGTGGAGAGTTGTTGAAGAAGAGAGTGGTGCTTCAATCTTGTTGTTGTATGGAACCAATGTTCAATGTAATCTTGATGTTCTTGGTTCACTTCCTCATTTAGACCACTCTACATGTCTCCCTCTATCATGCAATGCGAATCATCTCCTTTTGGATGGTTTGTCTCTTGGATGCATAATGGATCTAGCAATATGCATTTCAAGAACTCCTCGATCTTAGGTTCTAGCAGTTTCTCTCCATTGAATGATTCTTCAGTCTCCTCTACAGGTTGGAAAGGGTGATCAAAGGAGGCTTCTAGATCTTCTTGTGGATGTAGCTTATGGAAATCTTGTTTTTCTATCACTTCTAGAGAGGCGGATAGGTTCTTGAATGCTATCAATATTTCTTCTTTTTGTGAGGCAGAGATTGATATCCCAACTCCTGCTAGGATGGAGAGAGTTCTTCCAAACTCTTGATCATCTTTGAGTCCTTGTTGTTGGTTTATGGGTCCTGTTTCACACATGGATTAGTGTAGAGGGGGGGTTCTTACAGTGCCCAAATTATTATTTTTTAAATCCTAAGGAAATAAAAAGGAGAAAACTAAAAGAAAATGTAAGCAAACCAATTATATACTTGAAGTGCCACCATTCTACTAGGATCCTGTTGTCACCAAGTTATTTGTTCACACAAGTTAGCTTTTCTTCTCATATATATAAAAAAATGGCTAATGCTAATAAAACACAAATTCTAACTACTAAAAGGAAGAGGACAACCTAATTTTGGAGTAACCCCACTAAAGTGGATGTGTGGGCTCTTCCCTCACGTCTTACCGTCTTCTCTCGTCCCTTGGGTCACCTTAAAATAACACCACACTTGCATGCAAAGAAACACGCTTGCATGAAAGGAACACAAGAAACACACTTGCATGAAAGGAACACTCAAGGCTTTGGAGAAATAAAAGAAACCTACCTATGCTCTAATCCCTTTAGCACCTCCCCGGCAACGGTGCCAAAATGTTGGGGCTAAATATATGCACTATTAATTCCCACATTTAATTATCAACCGGGGCTCGTAAGCTTCGAGGTGTAGGTGCAGGAAACACAGGATCAGAGCCTAGTCTAGCCTAATCTAAAGCTGGCAAAACAATCTTCAAACCCACACTGCAGCAAATTAACACTAAGGATTCATCACTGGGACGTAGGAATACTTAGTGCTATAAAAACTTAGATCACAGTCTTTTAGGCACTCGGGGTGATGTTCGTGTGATTAATCGTGAGTAGATTACTCAAGTCTTTTTTCCTTCAATGATTATTTCCTATAGCGAATCCACACTTAAATGCAGTAAAATAAACAAGCAAACGAAAATGAAATTCACGATAGAAACCAAAAATTGCAATCAAGTTTTTAACTCAGGAATCATTCTTTAAGTTAACAAACCATCCAATTGAAACAATGATGAAGGAGAATATGCTACAAATATACTTTGAATTGTAAATTTAAGAATGGCGAACAAGCATATAGTGAACACTTAAGAAGATGGATGAGGAGAGAGGTGTTGTTTATTTTTGTATGCATAGGATGATTCTTGTAAAACAAACAGATTCTTAAAACAGAAAGAAGCGTAGAAGAGATGAAAGAATGGGTTAAAATTGACTTTGATTCTCCATGATTTAGATGATCGACTTAAAGGGAAAATATTCTTCATAAAGAATCAATGATGGAATGAGGTGAAATACCTTCATCAATCAATACCTATATATAATTTCAAATCTGATATGAGTGTATTTAATTGACAGAGGATATATATTTTATTAATGGAAAGAATGTTGATGAATATGGAATATATCATATAAATATGGTAGAAGGGTATGGTCTTAATCAATTCATGCAAGTGGGATGAGGTTGCAAATATATGTATGAATGTTTTGTTTTGTTTTGTTTTGTTTTGTTTTGATTGTTTTGTACACACATACAAACTAACACATAAATGCAACTGTGCAACGGAGTGGTTGTAAAATAGAGTAACAAAACAACTTTAAAACAACAATTATATGACTAGATGGAAAAATCAATAAAATTGCATAAATGAAATGGAATTGCTCACAAATAAGAATTTATCCTGAGTATCTAATCAGTTTTATTTCTTTTACTAATTCCAAATTCATAAGACTTAAATTGGAAATCTGGAAATGAAGCTAATTGAGTTCGAATCTATTAAACAAATTGAAATAATACAGAAAATCAAAGTAAAAATGCTAACTAACAAAGTACAAATAGCAACATGCTTACCAAGTTGAGGGGCCCTTCCCAACTGGTAATTGCTGCAAAAAGAAAATCAGTCCCCTTGAATGCTCATGTACACCAAAACTTCAACTCGTTTATTTCATCAAATTTAGAAATTACACTAAGAATATCACACAGAGTTCTCTCTATTTTGATGATGAATGATAATGTAATGGATATTTTTTAAGCCCCATGAGACTCTTATTTATACATAAAATCCATGGAGGAGTGGATGGGACCGAATCCCAATGCTCAGATTTCAAATTTACAATTTTTAGATAAAATCCTCAAAAATCTGGGTTTTATTGCAATTTGGGTAGATTCGAGTTATGGATCCACTCATATCTTCGGAACCAATTCGAAATTTATAAAATAGTTTATGGGTTCTGTATTTGGATGATATTTATAAAATCCCACTTTTCGGTTTTGCAAGATATGCTCCCATGTGCACAAAAATCGAGGCACAAGTTGGCAGTTTGAGTTTTGTTGCTAATTTTGGCAAAATCATTCCCCCTGAGCTGGAGGTCCACACGTGTGAGCTGGGTGAATTTTATCACACATGTCTGCATGTAAACATCATTATGGACAAAACCCATGTACCCATTTTTTTTCTAGAAGCTTTCCAAAATTTTGAATTATTTCTAGTACTGAATTAGCACAGTTGGTACCGGATTAGAAAAATTAGTACTAGAATATTGTAGCCAAAGTTTTAGTACTAGATGAACACAATCATGACTATCGGTACCAAACCAACGCGATAGTAGTACTGGATGGAGCTAGTACCGAAATAGGCGCAATCTGGTACCGGATGAAGCTGGTATTGGAAGAGGTGGAGAGTTGGTACCGGATGAACACAAAGGTAGTACCAGATCACTGCAGAGTATTGGATGACATGGAGTTTGGGTACTAGATGACTGTGTAGGTACCATATGGCTATAGAACCTTTTGGTACCAGATGACTTGTAGTATCGGATGACCTGCAATGCGAGTACCGGAACAGGAACAATACAGGTACTGAAACATGGACAATGCATATACTGGAACCTGAATAGTACAGAACATGCTGCTTGGACATAGAAACATAGGATTAAACAATCATTTAGAAAACTTTTGTATAATCATCCTTTTAATGACCAAAAATATGGAAAATTGTGTATTAACCACATAGGATGAATAACAAGAGATAATGAAGGTTTATGGTGCAATTAGGGATATTAGTGAAAAAATGTGGGCAGAAGGTGTAATTATAAGTGTATTTGTATGGAAGAAAATATGACAAAACTGGAGCTCAACACACCCCCAAACCCAAGGATTTGCATGTCCTCATGCAAACAAGGTGAAGAACTTATGATACTCTGCTTATAGATTTATGTGACATTGTTTATTTTGTGTAAGTGTTTGTTCTTGTGGAATGACACTTTGGAAACTGCCACAAATTGATTTCAAATAGAGAAACAAAATTATCATAAAAATGGAGGACAAGCAGTGGATGAGGTATCAGAGTGGTGGTGAATGGTGTGCATATGGATAATGGTTAATAAAATGTTGGTGATGGTGTTTGTATGAACTTGGACATTAATTTAAAGTCCAATATTTACTTTGTGGTTCTTTGCTTGAATAGGAAACAATGACTTCATCCTCTTTGAGATGGCTTAAGAATGCTTTATGATGTACGAAGAGAAGACACTATAGATGTTGCTTTGTATTTGTATACCACATGTTTCCTTTTCATTACTTGGTCTTTTCACTCGAGTTTATTATTCACTATGACAAGTGGAGTGAATATGGAGGGTTTATTGAGTAGTTTTGATAATGCATAGTGGAGTGTGCAGTGGGTAATAGTGGTTATGCATCATGTTTTCCACGTTCTTAGTAAATTAAAAATATTTGTACCAGTTTTACCTCAATTTACCCTTGCTTTGAATTCTAATTCATGTTTAAGTGGAAACTAGACGAAATGTTTGCGAAATCATGATGTATACTGCTAAAATTTGAAGATGAAGTGGAGCAAGGTTGTGACCTGATGGATATCTAGGAGAGAGAGTTCATGAATGTTGATCTACTGAGATTCCTTATGTCTCTCTCTCCCCCAAACCCGTTGGTTTGCATGTCCTCATGCAAACTCTCATTAGCACATAAAATTTTTGCAAGATGAAAGTGGACTATGTGGAACCGATGCATGTTGACTGAAGGAGAGAAATGAAGTATGCTAGAGTTGAGAGCTTCTGAAAATATCCTACAAAAAGTACCCTCGAAAAAGATTTAAATTTATGTATTGTTGGTACAGAAACCTATTGGCTTCTGTAACAGCAGTACCGGAACAAAAAAATATAAAAGAACTAAACCAATACTATTATTATGAGAGAAGAAATATACAGTGATGCCATGCTTTGAAGAAACAACCAAAATTTAAACTGTGTTCATGCTTGTAAATTTGGAAATGAAATTTATTTTAAAATATTACAAGCATAGAGGAAATTTCTAAATTACCTATTACATACAATTTCATCAATCATTAACAGTTGTATGCTCAAGAAACCATGTAAATTATGATGGGGGATTTTTCCTCTTTTCCTTAAACAAGAGAACATGAGGAGATACATGGTCTTTAATAAATGAGAACCCGATAGGAAACCAGTCATCCCTGTTTAATTTCTCAAAGAATCTATGTCATTCAAGTGATACTGATAAAGTTCACATTTGAGTTTATTAGATTCCTACACTCATGGGTCCCACCTCTAGGACAATGACATTCTGGGTATGAATGACAGGGTCTTAAGACCATCTTATGGACATTCTGAAATGGAAATTAGATGACGTTCATTAGCCTTTTGTTCAACCATGCATGCTTCTTCTTAACGATTTACACAAGTATATTTCTCATACGGAAAAATATAGATTAGGCATAATGAAAGACATCAAAATCAGAACCCATTGCCAACAAGCCTGTTCAGTACTCCGATGGGGTAATTTTGAAATCTAGGAAATATCCTTCCCAAGAAGAATACCCCATTGCCCACAAACCTGTTCAGTACCCTAGTGGGTTTGCCTAGTTATACCACAGGCCGGTACCCGCTACCAGCAGACCTATTCAGTATCCCGATGGGTTAGCCTCTTACACCCATTTTCCATCAAAGGCTCTTGTCCCAATATTTACCCTTGAGATAAAATTTATAGATTGCTTTCGCATGGGTGAATGGGGGAGCATCTTTGAAAACCTTTTTATAGGATGGGATGGTATTGGGTTGGAAGAAATTTTATGGATTGCCCATAAAAGATTGTTCGTATGAAAAATAGACTTATGTATCGAGATTAGTCGAAATACATATCGTTGTCAAACTTACTTAATGTGTGGTGGATGAGGCCATGGGAGAATGACTTAAAGGTGTCTCTAGTCCCCAAGTTCATCTTCTCCATATAATATTGTGTTCCCTCACAAGTAGAAGTTTCATTCACTCTCTTGCTACTATTTGATAAGAATGCTTGAATAACAAGTTCTGATATGAAACTAGGATGGACAAGTTATCTATGGGCATCATTATGCATACCTTAAAGATTTTGTAAATCCCCATAATATTTTAAAGATTAGGCTTATGAGCAACTGTTATTATTAATAGTCTGAAATCTGCATGTAATAAGAAGAAGAAATATCTTAAGTTGTTTTGGTTTTTGATGTTAGATCACCAATATTATCTTCATCTCATTTTATTTATTTGAAAAGAAACACGAAAAATGTTCCATTTATTTAGAACTAGGTTAACTAACATGCAACTTTTACTCTATCCTATCTAAGAACAAGAAATTAAATTTCACGTGTAATAATATTTCGAATGTAACCATGTGCAGAACAGGTGTAGAAATACATTTATACTCAGGTTTGATAGATAATCTTTAATGTATACCAGAATACAAAGAACCAGTTGCTTTGGTGATGATGTGGAGAGTTGTTGAAGAAGAGAGTGGTGCTTCAATCTTGTTGTCGTCTGGAACCAATGTTCAATGTAATATTGATGTTCTCGGTTCACTTCCTCATTTAGACCACTCTACATGTCTCCCTCTATCATGCCACATGAATCATTTTCTTTTGGATGGTTTGTCTCTTGGATGCATACTGGATCTAGCAATATGCATTTCAAGAACTCCTCGATCTCAGGTTCTAGCAGTTTCTCTCCATTGAATGATTCTTCAGTCTCCTCTACAGGTTGGAAAGGGTGATCAAAGGAGGCTTCTAGATCTTCTTGTAGATGTAGCTTATGGAAATATTGTTTTTCTATCACTTCTGGAGAGGCAGATAGGTTCTTGAATGGTGTCAATATTTGTTCTTTTTGTGAGGCAGAGATTGATATCCCAGTTGCTGCTAGGATGGAGAGAGTTCTTCCAAACGCTTGATGATATTTGAGTCCTTTTTGTTGGTTTATGGGTAATGTTTCACACATGGATTAGTGTAGAGGGGGGGTTCTTACAGTGCCCAAATTATTATTTTTTAAATCCTAAGGAAATAAAAAGAAACAAACTAAAAGAAAATGTAAGCAAACCAATTATATACTTAAAGCGCCACCGTGCTACTAGGATCCTGCTATCACCAAGTTATCTGTTCACACAAGTTAGCTTCTCTTCTCATATATATAAAAAAAAATCTAATGCTAATAAAACACAAATTCTAACTACTAAAAGGAAGAGGACAACCTAATTTTGGAGTAACCCCACTAAAGTGGATGTGTGGGCTCTTCCCTCACGTCTTATCATCTTCTCTCTGCCCTTAGGTTGTCCTTAAAATAACACCACACTTGCATGAAAAGAAGCACTCTTGCATGAAAGGAACACAAGAAACACACTTGCATGGAAGGAACAGTCAAGGCTTTGGAGAAATAAAAGAAACCTACCTATGCTCTAATCCCTTTAGCACCTCCCCGCCAATGGCACCAAAATGTTGGGGCTAAATATATGCGTTATTAATTCTCACATTTAATTATCAACTGGGGCTCATAAGCTTCGAGGTGCAGGCGCAAGAAATGCAGGATCAGAGCCTAGTCTAGCCTAATCTAAAGCTGGAAAAACAATCTTCAAATCCACACTGCAGCAAATTAACACTAAGGATTCATCACTGGGACGTAGGAATACTTAGTGCTATAAAAGCTTAGATCGCAGTCTTTTAGGCACTCGGGGTGATGTTCGTGTGATTAATCGTGAGTAGCTTACTCAAGTCTTTTGTCCTTCAATGATTATTTCCTATAGCGGATCCACACTTAAATGCAATAAAATAAACAAGCAAACGGAAATGAAATTCACGATAGAAACCAAAAAATGAAATCAAGTTTTTAACTAAGGAATCATTATTTAAGTCAACACACCATCCACTTGAAACAATGATGAAAATGAATATGCTGCAAATATACTCTAAATTGTAAATTTAAGAATTGTGAACAAGCATATAATGAACACTTAAGAAGATGGATGAGGAGAGAGGTGGTGTTTATTTCTGTATGCATAGGATGATTCTTGTAAAACAAATAGATTCTTAAAACAGAAAGAAGCGTAGAAGAGATGAATGAATGGGTTAAAAGTGACTTCGATTCTCCATGATCTAGATGATCGACTTAAAGGGAAAAGATCCTTCATAAAGAATCAATGATGGAATGAGGTGAAATACCTTCATCAATCGATACCTATATATAATTTCAAATCTGATATGAGTGTATTTAATTGACAGAGGATATATATTTTATTAATGGAAAGAATGTTGATGAATATGGAATAGATCATATAAATATGGTAGAAGGGTATGGTCTTAATCAATTCATGCAAGTGGGATGAGGTTGAAAATATATGTATGAATGTTTTATTTTCTTTTCTTTTGATTGTTTTGTACACACATACAAACTAACACATAAATGCAATTGTACAATAGAGTGCTTGTAAAACAGAGTAACAAAACAACTTTAAAACAACAATTATATGACTAGATGGAACAATCAATAAAATTGCATAAATGAAATGGAATTGCTCAAAAATAAGAATTTATCCTGAGTATCTAATCAATTTTATTTCTTTTACTAATTTCAATTTCATCAGACTTAAATTGGAAATCTGGAAATGAAGCTAATTGAGTTCAAATCTATTAAACAAATTGAAATACTACAGAAAATCAAAGTAAAAATGCTAACTAACAAAGTACAAATAGCAACATGCCTACCAAGTTGAGGGGCCCTTCCCAACTAGTAATTTCTACCAAAAGAAAAGCAGTCCCCTTGAATGCTCATGTACACCAAAACTTCAACTCTTTTATTTCATCAAATTCAGAAATTACACTAAGAAGATCACAGCGAGTTCTCTTTATTCTGATGATGAATGATAATGTAATAGATATTTTTTCAGCCCTATGAGACTCTTATTTATACATCAAATCCATGGAGGAGTGGATGGGACTGAATCCCAATGCTTAGATTTCAAATTTACATTTTTTAGATAAAATCCTCAAAAATATGGGTTTTATTGCAATTTGGGCAAATTCGAGTTATGGAGCCACTCATATCTTCGCAACCAATTTGAAATTTAGAAAATTGTTTCTGGGTTCTGTAGCTGGATGATATTACTAAAATCCCACTTTTCAGTTTTGCAAGATATGCTCCCATGTACATGAAAATCGAGGTGCAAGTTGGCAGTTTGAGTTTTGTTGTTAATTTTGGCAGAATTGTTCCCCCTGAGTTGGAGGTCCACACGTGTGAGCTAAGTGAATTATGTCCCATGTTTCCACATGTAAACATCATTCTGGAAAAAACCCATGTACCCTATTTTCCTCTAGAATCTTTCCAAAATTTTGAATTATTTCTAGTACCGGATTAACACAGTTGGTACCAGATTAGAATAGTTGGTACCGGATTAGAACAATTAGTACTAGAATCTTGTAGCCAGGGTTTTGGTACCAGATGAACACAATCATGACTATGGGTACTGAACCAACGCGATGGTAGTATTGGATGGAGCTAGTACCAAAAAAGGCGCAATCTGGTACCGGATGAAGCTAGTATCAGAAGAGGCAGAGAGTTGGTACCGAATGAACACAAAGGTAGTACCGGATCACTGCAGAGTATTGAATGACATGGAGTGTGGGTACCGGATGACTATGCAGGTACCATATGACTGTAGAACCTTTTGGTACCGGATGACTTGGAGTATCGGATGACCTGCAATGCGAGTACCGAAACAGGAACAATACAGGTACCAGAACATGGACAATGCATATACTGGAATCTGAACAGTACAAAACATGTTGCTTGGACATAGAAACATAGGATTAAACCATCATTCACAAAACTATTGTATAATCATCCTTTTAATCACTAAAAATATGGAAAATTGTGTATTAACCACATAGGATGAATAACAAGAGATAATGAAGGTTTATGGTGTAATTAGGAATATATTAGTGAAAAAATGTGGGGAGAAGGTGTAATGATAAGTATATTTGTATTGCAGAAAATATGAAAAAACTGGAGCTCAACACACCCCCAAACCTAAGGATTTCCATGTCCTCATGCAAACAAGGTGAAGAACATATGATACTCTGCTTATAGATTTATGTGACATTGTTTCATTTCTGTAAGTGTTGGTTCTTGTGGAATGACACTTTGGAAACTGCCACAGATTGATTTCAAATAGAGAAACAAAATTATCATAAAAATGGAGGACATGCAGTGGATGAGGTATGAGAGTGGTGGTGAATGGTGTGCATATGTATAATGGTTTATAAAATGTTGGTGATGGTGTTTGTATGAACTTGGACATTAATTTAAAGACCAATATTTACTTTGTGGTTCTTTGCTTGAATAGGCAACAATGACTTCATCCTCTTTGAGATGGCTTAAGAATGCTTTATGATGTACGAAGAGAAGACACTATAGATGTTGCTTTGTATTTGTATACCACATGTTTCCTTTTCATTACTTGGTCTTTTCACTAGAGTTTATTATTCACTATGACAAGTGGAGTGAATATGGAGGGTTTATTGAGTAGTTTAGATAATGCATAGTGGAGTGTGCAGTGGGTAATAGTGGTTATGCATCATTTTTTCCACGTTCTTAGTAAATTAAAAATATTTGTACCAGTTTTACCTCAATTTACCCTTGCTTTGAATTCTAATTCATGTTTAAGTGGAAACTAGACGAAATGTTTTTCGAAATCATGATGTATACTGCTAAAATTTGAAGATGAAGTGGAGCAAGGTTGTGAACTGATGGATATCTAGGAGAGAGAGTTCATGAATGTTGATCTCTTGAGATTTCTTATGTCTCCCTCTCCCCCAAACCTGCTAGTTTGCATGTCCTCATGCAAACTCTCATTAGCACATAAAAATTTTGCAAGTTGAAAGTGGACTATGTGGAACTGTTGCATGTTGACTGAAGGAGAGAAATGAAGTATGCTAGAGTTGAGAGATTCTGGAAATATCCTACAAAAAGTACCCTCAAAAAATATTTAAATTTCTGTATTGATGGTACAGAAACCTACTGGCTTCTGTAACAGCAGTACTGGAAAAAAATAATCTAAAAGAACTAAACCAATACTATAATTATGAGAGAAGAAATATATATTGATGCCATGCTTTGAAGAAACAACCAAAATTTAAATTGTATTCATGCTTGTAAATTTGGAAATGAAATTTATTTTAAAATATTACAAGCATAAAGGAAATTTCTAAATTACCTATTACATACAATTTCATCAATCATTAACAGTTGTATGCTCAAGAAACCATGTAAATTATGATGGGGAATTTTTCCTCTTTTCCTTAAACAAGAGAACATGAGGAGATACATGGTCTTTAATAAATGAGAAACTGATAGGAAACCAGTCATCCCTGTTTAATTTCTCAAAGACTCTATGTCATTCAAGTGATATTAATAAAATTAGCATTAGAGTTTATTAGACTCCTACACTTATGGGTCCCACCTCTAGGACAATGACATTCTGGGTATGAATAACGGGGTCTTAAGACCATCTTACGGACATTCTCAAATGGAAATTAGATGAGGTTCATTAGCCTTTTGTTCAACCATGCATGCTTCTTCTTAACGATTTCCAATAGTATATTGTTCATACGGACAAATGTAGATTAGGCATAATGAAAGACATCAAAATTAGAACCCATTGCCAACAAAATTGTTCAGTACTTCGATGGGGTGATTTTGACATCTAAGAAATATCCTTCCCAGGAAGAATGCCCCATTTCCCACAAGCCTATTCAGTACCCTGATGGGTTTGCCTAGTTATACCACAGGCCGCTACCCGCTACCAGCAGACCTGTTCACTATCCCGACGGGTTAGCCTCTTACACCCATTTTCCATCAAAGGCTCCTGTCCCAATATTTACCCTTAAGATAAAATTTATAGATTTATTTCACATGGGTGAATGGGGGAGCATCTTTGAAAACCTTTTTATAGGATGGGATGGTATTGGGTTGGAAGAAATTTTATAGATTTCCCATAAAAGATTCTTCGTATGAAAAATAGACTTATGTATCGAGATTAGTCGAAAGACATATCATTGTCAAACTTACTTAATGTGTGGTGGATGAGGCCATGAGAGAATGTCCTAAAGGTGTCTCTAGTCCCCAAGTGCATCTTCTCCATATAAGATTGTGTTCCCTCACAAGTAGAAGTTTCATTCACCCTCCTGCTACTATTTGATAAGAATGCTTGAATAACAAGTTCTGATATGAAACTAGGATGGACAGGTTACCTATGGGCATCATTATGCAAACCTTAAAGATTTTTGTAAATCCCCATAATATTTTAAAGATTAGGCTTATGAGCAATTGTTATTATTAATAGTCTGAAATCTGCATGTAATAAGAAGAAGCAATATCTTAAGCTGTTTTGGTTTTTGATGTCAGATCACCAATATTATCATCATCTCATTTTATTTATTTCAAAAGAAACACGAAAAATGTTGCATTTATTTAGAACTAGGTTAACTAACATGCAACTTTTACTCTATCCTATCTAAGAACAAGAAATTAAATTTCACGTGTAACAATATTTCCAATGTAACCATGTGTAGAATAGGTGTAGAAATACATTCATACTCGGGTTTGAAAGATAATCTTTAATGTATACCAGAATATGAAGAACCAGCTACTTTGATGCTGATGTGGAGAGTTGTTGAAGAAGAAAGTGGTGCCTCAATCTTGTTTTCGTCTGGAACCAATGTTCAATGTAATCTTGATGTTCTTGGTTCACTTCCTCATTTAGACCACTCTGCATGTCTCCCTCTATCATGCCACATGGATCATCTTCTTTTGGATGCATACTGGATCTGGCAATATGCATGTCAAGAACTCCTCCATCTCGGGTTCTAGCAGTTTCTCTCCATTGAATGATTCTTCAGTCTCCTCTACAGGTTGGAAAGGGTGATCAAAGGAGGCTTCTAGATCTTCTTGTGGATGTAGCTTATGGAAATCTTGTTTTTCTATCACTTCTGGAAAGGTGGATAGGTTCTTGAATGGTGTCAATATTTAATCTTTTTGCGAGGCATAGATTGATATCCTAGTTGCTGCTAGGATGGAGAGAGTTCTTCCAAACTCTTGATCATCTTTGAGTCCTTGTTGCTGGTTTATGGGTCCTGTTTCACACATGGATTAGTGTAGAGGGGGGGTTCTTACAGTGCCCAAATTATTATTTTTTAAATCCTATGAAATAAAAAGAAGCAAACTAAAAGAAAATGTAAGCAAACCAATTATATACTTGAAGCGCCACAGTGCTACTAAGATCCTGCAGTCACCAAGTTATCTGTTCACAAAAGTTAGCTTCTCTTCTCATATATATTAAAAAATGGCTAATGCTAATAAAACACAAATTCTAACTACTAAAAGGAAGAGGACAACCTAATTTTGGAATAACCCCACTAAAGTGGATGCGTGGGCTCTTCCCTCACGTCTTACCATCTTCTCTCCGCCCTTAGGTCGTCCTTAAAATAACACCACACTTGCATGAAAAGAAACACGCTTGCATGAAAGGAACACAAGAAACACACTTGCATGAAAGGAGCACTCAAGGCTTTGGAGAAATAAAAGAAACCTACCTATGCTCTAATCCCTTTAGCACCTCCCCGACAATCGCGCCAAAATGTTGGGGCTAAATATATGCACTATTAATTCCCACATTTAATTATCAATCGGGGCTCGTAAGCATCGAGGTGCAGGCGCAGGAAACGCAGGATCAGAGTCTAGTCTAGCCTAATCTAAAGCTGGAAAAACAATCTTCAAACCCACACTGCGATAAATTAACACTAAGGATTCATCACTAGGACGTAGGAATACTTAGTGCTATAAAATATTAGATCACAGTCTTTTAGGCACTCGAGAATGTTCGTGTGATTAATCATGAGTAGCTTACTCAAGTATTTTGTCCTTCAATGATTATTTCCTACAACGGATCCACACTTAAATGAAATAAAATAAACAAGCAAAGAGAAATGAAATTCACAATAGAAATAAAAAAATGCAATCAAGTTTTTAACTCAGGAATCATTCTTCAAGTCAACACACCATCCACTTGAAAGAATAATGAAAGAGAATATGTTGCAAATATACTCTGAATTGTAAATTTAAGAATGGCGAACAATCATATAATGAACACTTAAGAACATGGATGCGGAGAGAGTTGGTGTTTATTTCTGTATGCATAGGATGATTCTTGTAAAACAAACAGATTCTTAAAACAGAAAGAAGCGTAGAAGAGATGAAAGAATGGGTTGAAAGTGACTTCGGTTCTCCATGATTTAGATGATCGACTTAAAGGGAAAAGATCCTTCATAAAGAATCAATGATGGAATGAGGTGAAATACCTTCATCAATCAATACCTATATATAATTTCAAATCTGATATGAGTGTATTTAATTGACAGAGGATATATATTTTATTAATGGAAAGAATGTTGATGAATATGGAATAGATCATATAAATATGGTAGAAGGGTATGGTCTTAATCAATTCATGCAAGTGGGATGAGGTTGAAAATATATGTATGAATGTTTTGTTTTGTTTTGTTTTGATTTTTTTGTACACACATACAAACTAACACATAAATGTAGTTGTACAACAGAGTGCTTGTAAAACTGAGTAACAAAACAACTTTAAAACAACAATTATATGACTAGATGGAACAATCAATAAAATTGCATAAATGAAATGGAATTGCTCACAAATAAGAATTTATCCTCAGTATCTAATCAATTTTATTTCTTTTACTAATTTCAACTTCATAAGACTTAAATTGGAAATCTGGAAATGAAGCTAATTGAGTTCGAATCTATTAAAAAAATTTAAATACTAGAAAAAATCAAAGTAAAATGCTAACTAACAAAGTACAAATAACAACATGCTTACCAAGTTGAGGGGCCCTTCCCAACTGGTAACTGCTGCCAAAAGAAAATCAGACCCCTTGAATGGTCATGTACACCAAAACTTCAACTCTTTTATTTCATCAAATTTAGAAATTACACTAAGAAGATCACAACGAGTTCTCTCTATTCTGATGATGAATGATAATGTAATGGATCTTTTTTTAGCCCTATGAGACTCTTATTTATACATCAAATCCATGGAGGAGTGTATGGGACCAAGTCCCAATGCTCAGATTTCAAATTTACAATTTTTAGATAAAATCTTCAAAAATCTGGGTTTTATTGCAATTTGTGCAGATTTGAGTTATGAATCCACTCATATCTTCGCAACCAATTTGAAATTTAGAAAACGGTTTTTGGGTTCTATAGCTGGACAATATTTCTAAAATCCCTCTTTTAGGTTTTGTAATATATACTCCCATGTGCACGAAAATCGAGACGCAAGTTGGCAGTTTGAGTTTTGTTGCTAATTTTGGCAGAATCATTCCCCCTGAGCTAGAGGTCCACACGTGTGAGATGGGTGAATTATGTCCCACAATTCTGCATGTAAACATCATTATGGACAAAACCCATGTACCCGATTTTCCTCTAGAAGTTTTCCAAAATTTTGAATTATTTCTAGTACCAGATTAGCACAGTTGGTAGCGGATTAGAACAGTTGGTACTGGATTAGAACAATTAGTACTAGAATTTTGTAGCTTGGTTTTTAGTACTAGATGAACACAATCATGACTCTGGGTACCAAAACAATGGGATGGTAGTACAGGATGGAGCTAGTACCGAAATAGGCACAATCTGGTACCGAATGAAGCTGGTATCAAATGAGGCAGAGAGTTGGTACCGGATGAACGCAAAGGTAGTACTAGATCACTGCATAGTATTGGATGACATGGAGTGTGGGTACTGGATGACTGTGAAGGTACCATATGATTGTAGAACCTTCTGGTATTGGATGACTTGGAGTATTGGATGACCTGCAATGTGAGTATTGGAACATGAACAATACAGGTATTGGAACATGGACAATGCATATACTGGAACCTGAATAGTATAGAACATTTTGCTTGGACATAGAAACATAGGATTAAACAGTCATTGACAAAACTATTGTATAGTCATCCTTTTAATCACTAAAAATATGGAAAATTGTGTATTAACCACATAGGATGAATAACAAGAGATAATGGAGGTTTATAGTGTAATTAGGGATATATTAGTGAAAAAATGTGGGGAGAAGGTGTAAAGATAAGTGTATTTGTATGGCAGAAAATATGACAAAAATGGAGCTCAACACACCCCCAAACCCAAGGATTTGCATGTACTCATGCAAACAAGGTGAAGAACTTATGATACTCTGCTTATAGATTTATGTGACATTGTTTCTTTTGTGTAAGTGTTGGTTCTTGTGGAATGACACTTTGGATACTGCCATAGATTGATTTCAAATAGAGAAACAAAATTATCATAAAAATGGAGGACAAGTTGTGGATGAGCTATCAAAGTGGTGTTGAACGGTGTGCATATGGATAATGGTTTATAAAATGTTGGTGATGGTGTTTGTATGAACTTGGACATTAATTTTAAGACCAATATTTACTTTGTGGTTCTTTGCTTGGATAGGCAACAATGACTTCATCCTCTTTGAGATGGCTAAGAATGCTTTATGATGTATGAACAGAATACACTATAGATGTTGCTTTGTATTTGTATACCACATATTTCCTTTTCATTACTTGGTCATATCACCAGAGTATATTATTCATTATGACAAGTGGAGTGAATATGGAGGGTTTATTGAGTAGTTGTGATAATGCATAATGGAGTGTGGAGTGGGTAACAGTGGTTATGCATCATGTTTTTCACATTCTTAGTAAATTAAAAATATTTGTACTAGTTTTACCTCAAGTTACGCTTGCTTTGAATTCTAATTCATGTTTAAGTGGAAACTAGATGAAATGTTTGCAAAATCATGATGTAGACTGTTGAAATTTGAAGATGAAGTGGAGCAAGGTTGTGAACTGGTAGATATCTAGGAGAGAGAGTTGATGAATGTTGATCTACTAGGATTCCTTATGTCTCTATCTCCCCCAAACCCACTGGTTTGCATGCCCTCATGCAAACTCTCATTAGCACATGAAATTCTTGCAAGATGAAAGTGGGCTATGTGGAACAGATGCATGTTGACTAAAGGAGAGAAATGAAGTATGACAGAGTTGAGAGCTTCTAAAAATATCTTGCAAAAAGTACCCTCGAAAAAGATTTAAATTTATGTATTGTTGGTACAGAAACCTATTGGCTTTTGTAACAACAATACCAGAACAAAAAAATCTAAAAGAACTAAACCAATACTATTATTATGAGAGAAGAAATATACATTGATGCCATGCTTTGAAGAAACAACCAAAATTTAAACTGTATTCATGCTTGTAAATTCGAAAATGAAATTTATTTTAAAATATTACAAGCATAAAGGAAATTTATAAATTACCTATTACATACAATTTCATCAATCATTAACAGTTGTATGCTCAAGAAACCATGTAAATTATGATGGGGGGTATTTCCTCTTTTCCTTAAATAAGAGAACATGAGGAGATACATGGTCTTTAATAAATGAGAAACCGATAGGAAACCAGTCATTCATGTTTAATTTCTCAAAGAATCTATGTCATTTAAGTGATATTGATAAAGTTCACATTTGAGTTTATTAGACTCCTACACTTATGGGTCCCACCTCTAGGACAATGACATTCTGGGTATGAATGACGGGGTCTTAAGACCATCTTACAGACATTCTCAAATGGAAATTAGATGAGGTTCATTAGCCTTTTTTTCAAACATGCATGCTTCTTCTTAACGATTTACACAAGTATATTGTTCATACGGACAAATATAGATTACGCATAATGAAAGACATCAAAATCAGAACCCATTGCTAGCAAGCCTGTTCATTACTCCGATGGGGTAATTTTGACATCTAAGAAATATCCTTCCCAGGCAGAATGCCCCATTGCCCACGAGCTTGCTCAGTACCCTGATGGGTTTGCCTAGTTATACCACAGGCTGGTACCCACTGCCAGCAGACCTATTCAGTATCCCAACGGGTTAGCCTCTTACACCCATTTTCCATCAAAGTCTCTTGTCTCAATATTTACCCTTAAGATAATATTTATAGATTGCTTTCTCATGGGTGAATGGGGGAGCATCTTTGAAAACCTTTTTATAGGATGGGATGGTATTGGGTAGGAAGAAATTTTATAGATTGCCCATAAAATATTGTTCGTATGAAAAATAGGCTTATGTATCGAGATTAGTCGAAAGACATATCATTGTCAAACTTACTTAATTTGTGGTGGATGAGGCCATGAGAGAATGACCCAAAGGTGTCTCTAGTCCCCAAGTTCATCTTCTCCATATAAGATTGTGTTCCCTCACAAGTAGAAGTTTCATTCACTCTCCTGCTATTATTTGATAAGAATGCTTGAATAACAAGTTCTAATATGAAACTAGGATGTACAAGTTACCTATGGGCATCATTATGTAGACCTTAAAGATTTTGTAAATCCCCATAATATTTTAAAGATTAGGCTTATGAGCAACTGTTATTATTAATAGTCTGAAATCTGCATGTAATAAGAAGAAGAAATATCTTAAGTTGTTTTGTCTTTTGATGTTATATCACCAATATTATCTTCATATCATTTTATTTATTTGAAAAGAAACACGAAAAATGTTGCATTTATTTAGAACTGGGTTAACTAACATGCAACTTTTACACTATCCTATCTAAGAACAAGAAATTAAATTTCACGTGTAAGAATATTTCCAATGTAACCATCTGCAGAACAGGTGTAGAAATACATTCACACTCGGGTTTGAAAGATAATCTTTAATGTATACCAGAATACGAAGAACCAGCTGCTTTGATGACGATGTGGAGAGTTGTTGAAGAAGAGAGTGGTGCTTCAATCTTGTTGTCGTCTGGAACCAATGTTCAATGTAATCTTGATGTTCTTGGTTCACTTCCTCATTTAGACCACTCTGCATGTCTCCCTCTATCATTCCACGTGGATCATCTTCTTTTGGATGGTTTGTCTCTTGGATGCATACTAGATTTGGCAATATGCATGTCAAGAACTCCTCGATCTCAGGTTCTAGCAGTTTCTCTCCATTGAATAATTTTTTAGTCTCCTCTGCAGGTTGGAAAGGGTGATCAAAGGAGGCTTCTAGATCTTCTTTTGGATGTAGATTATGGAAATCTTGTTTTTCTATCACTTATGGAGAGGCGGATAGGTTCTTGAATACTGTCAATATTTGTTCTTTTTTTGAGGCAAAGATTGATATCCCAGATGCTGCTAGGATGGAGAGAGTTCTTCCAAACTCTTGATCATCTTTGAGTCCTTGTTGCTGGTTTATGGGTCCCGTTTCACACATGGATTAGTGTAGAGGGGGAGTTCTTACAGTGCCCAAATTATTATTTTTTAAATCCTAAGGAAATAAAAAGAAGCAAACTAAAAGAAAATGTAAGCAAACCAATTATATACTTGAAGCGCCACCATGCTACTAGGATCCTGCTGTCACCAAGTTATCTGTTCAGACAAGTTAGCTTCTCTTCTCATATATATAAAAAAATGTCTAATGCTAATAAAACACAAATTCTAACTACTAAAAGGAAGACGACAACCTAATTTTGGAGTAACCCCACTAAAGTGGATGCGTGGGCTCTTCCCTCGCATCTTACCATCTTCTCTCCGCCCTTAGGTCATCCTTAAAATAACACCACACTTGAATGAAAAGAAACATGCTTGCATGAAAGGAACACAAGAAACACACTTGCATGAAAGGAACACTCAAGGCTTTGGAGAAATAAAAGAAACCTACCTATGCTCTAATCCCGTTAGCACCTCCCCAGCAATGGCGCCAAACTGTTGGGGCTAAATATATGCACTATTAATTCCCACATTTAATTATCAACCGGGGATCATAAGCTTCTAGGTGCAGGTGTAGGAAACATAGGATCAGAGCCTAGTCTAGCCTAATCTAAAGCTGGCAAAACAATCTTCAAACCCACACTGCAACAAATTAACACTAAGGATTCATCATTGGGACGTATGAATACTTAGATGGAACAATCAATAAAATTGCATAATTGAAATGGAATTGCTCACAAATAAGAATTTATCCTAAGTATCTAATCACTTTTATTTCTTTTACTAATTTTAAATTCATAAGACTTAAATTGAAAATCTGGAAATGAAGCCAAATGAGTTCGAATCTATTAAACAAATTGACATACTACAGAAAATCAAAGTAAAAATGCTAACTAACAAAGTACAAATAGCAACATGCTTACCAAGTTGAGGGGCCCTTCCCAACTGGTAATTGTTGCCAAAAGAAAATTAGTCCCCTTGAATGCTCATGTACACCAAAACTTCAACTCTTTTATTTCATCAAATTCAGAAATTACACTAAGAAGATGACATCGAGTTCTCTCTATTATGATGATGAATGATAATGTAATGGATCTTTTTTCATCCCTATGAGACTCTTATTTATACATCAAATCCATTGAGGAGTGGATGGGACCGAATCCCAATGCTCAGATTTCAAATTTACAATTTTTAGATAAAATCCTTAAAAATCTGGGTTTTATTGCAATTTGGGCAGATTCGAGTTATGGATTCACTCATATCTTCGCAACCAATTTGAAATTTAGAAAATGGTTTATGGGTTCTATAGCTGGATGATATTTCTAAAATCTCACATTTCAGTTTTGCAAGATATGCTCCCATGTACACGAAAATCGAGGCGCAAGTTGGCAGTTTGAGTTTTGTTGCTAATTTTGGCAGAATCATTTCCCCTGAGCTGGAGGTCCACACGTGTGATATGGGTGAATTCTATCTCCATTTCTACATGTAAACATCATTCTGGACAAAACCCATGTACTCGATTTTCCTCTAGAAGCTTTCCAAAATTTTGAATTATTTCTATTATCAGATTAGAACAATTAGTACTAGAATCTTGTAGCTAGGGTTTTAGTATAGATGAACACAATCATGACTGTGGGTACCGAACCAATTTGATGGTAATACTAGATGGAGCTAGTACCAAAATAGGCGCAATCTGGTACCAGATGAAGCTGGTATCGGAAGAGGCAGAGAGTTAGTACCGGATGAACGCAAAGGTAGTACCAGATCACTGCAGAGTATTGGAGGACATGGAGTGTTGGTACCGGATGACTGTGCAGGTACCAGATGACTGTAGAACCTTCTGGTATTGGATGACTTGGAGTATCATATGACCTGCAATGCGAGTACGGGAACAGGAACAATACAGGTACCGGAACATGGACAATGCATATACTGGAACTTGAATAGTACAGAACATGTTGCTTGGACATAGAAACATAGGATTAAACCATCATTGACAAAACTATTGTATAATCATCCTTTTAATCACTAAAAATATGGAAAATTGTGTATTAACCACATAGGATGAATAACAAGAGATAATGGAGGTTTATGGTGTAATTAGGGATATATTAGTGACAAAATGTGAGGAGAAGGTGTAATGATAATTGTATTTGTATGGTAGAAAATATGACAAAATTGGAGCTCAACAAAGCCACAAGTGGAACCCCATGTGGGAGAGCTTGAAGGAGAAACATAGTAATGTCCAACAACAAAGAGTGACAACAATAAAAGATGAAATCTCATATGTGAATGGGGGAGGATCCTAAGAGGTAATTATAAAGTTCAATTGTGATCATGAGAGAGAAGAGTTTGGGTCATGGTGTTCAGCCAATTACATGTATTCAATGATGATAAGGTCTAGGGTCAAATCAGCCAAAAACATTTTTTTATTTTGCACGAGTATAAGTTAGAAAGTAGGTGGAGAAATTTCCATTTGACTTTAGATATCCTTGCTCCATATGTCTATCTTCCTTAGTCAATTGGGTTTAGCCCAAGTGGTGTGTACTAAGGGTTGTTTCCCCCCCCACCCAGGTTCAATTCCTACAAGTGACATATTGAGCTCTTAAATGAGAAAGATATTGAAAAGGCCTCGACTTTCTACAAAATCTAGTTTACCCCAGGCACCATCCTCAAAATGAGGAAAAGTTCCTGGTGGGTTTCCCAAGACTCTATTCCAAAGTAAAAAAAATGAAGTGTCTAGATTCCTTATCTAGTGAATGAGCCTCCCCATTTTGTTAACGCAAAACATGGTAGTAATTAACTAAATGGAAATTGTGTTCCTCAACTTCAATCATGTTGGAACACATACATTTCTGAACTTTGAACCTTTTACTTTTCACCAAATGAAAACATGATTCTAGCCGAAGAAAGTGAAAGACTAGTAAATAACATTTTGATTTCAAATGCAATACATTAATAATAAAGCACGCACGATGTCCGTCGTCGATAAGTTTTATCATTTGATCGAATGATCCTAGTAGCCCCCAGAGTTTGGAGTTGCCTAATGGTTAAGTACATGAATCAGTAAAGGTTGCTCCAGAGCTTCGCGCTTCGGGAATTTTGATAAGTCTTAATGATAAATGTCCTGAAAGTGTATGTTCATCACTTTTCCTAAACCTTTGAAGGACACGAGTTGTGGTACATGTGTATCATTTGAATTTTCACTAAGTTGACACGTGGCACCCATTTCTCACGTTTTCATTTGAAGATTCATACGATTCCAAGTAACACGTGGCACCTCCCTTTTCACGACACATCATCTAGAATGACGTCTTTGTGACACGTCACTACGGGATATAACCCTTTAGAAATATAACAAAGGACTAATTCAGAAATCATTGAAGCACCAAAATATCGAAGTATTAAACATTAATTAATTAATTTAATCATGGTCAAGGCACAATTAATGACTTCGCACTTTGGGGTTCTGACATTTATCCTTCATCGTATCGTAAAATCTTCGATGTCCGAATTTCTGAAACACTTCAAGTTAAATATGATTAATTAAGACTCAAAAATGATTATCAGATAATTAATCACTTCGGATTTTTGGGTTTTGGGGATTTCCTCTCGAGCTACATTTAAAGTTTTCGAAGTCCAAACTCCCAAAACACTTGAATTTAACACATCTTTTAAACATGATTAACTAAGGTTTTAAAAGAGATTATACAAGGATTAACCTTCGAAGATTCGCGATTCGGGAAATTCTCACTCTGTCTCATCTAAAAATACCAAACAGGAACCACTGAATATTAATGGCATTTATGACTAATCAAAGGTAATGATTTTTAGTGTATATTGTGGATCGTCGGGTGGAATTTTCCATTAAAAGTTACTAAATTTATGGTCGCAAGGCTATACTAGAATCAATGCATCTGATGTGAATGAAAACACTTCAATTTTGAATTTCATTTTCACCCTCCACAAAGTAGCAAGTTTTATCTGATTGATAAGCTCACGTGATTCCTTTGCAGTAGGTAACCTCATTCTGTTCTCTCGATATCATGGCACCAAAAAGATGATGAAGAAGCCTGATGGGGCTGGTGAAGGTTAAAATCCAAACACAGACACTATGTTGTGAGCTATAGACTCTGTTAAATCTTGGACAGGGGTGTTCGAGGTCCTGGAACATGAGATTATAAATTTCCCAGAAGATTACGACAATGAAGTAGATGATACTCACGAAGATAAAATCATATATATAGCTCAGTCAAAGCTACACAAGGTATTCGCATGGACGAGACTCATGTTGTATAACGACATGATAGGTTAGGCCTTAGAGAACATCAACGTCCAAACCAAGAGCATCCCCAACCAATAGAAAGTTGTCATTGGATCATTCCGACCGGAACACCTCCAAGTAATGTATAAGCTATCTCCCACTCCTAAATATAATTACAACACTGCATTTATGTTGGAATTCGAGTAACAAGAATGCATAAAATACAACAAGAGTTACCTCAATATAATCAAGTCCTGGTGGGGGCACCCAAAGAAGTTTAGGTTTGACGCTTATGGCATGTACGCCACAACATTGTTGGACACCCACATGATTTATGCAACTATGATGCTCTGTAGACTTTTTGGGAAGAAGATTCCTACTCATTTCCCAGTGGAGTGGGTATTGATTATGCATGAGGTGGATGAGGGCTACACTTTTAATTGGGCCAAAATGTTATCAGACAACTTGGCCAAGGAAATTACTGAATACAAAATGGAAAAATCAAAGGGGAAACCTGCCCCTTTATATATGTCTGTGTATTTCATGGATGCCATTTGTTTCCTGACTCCTTTCCCGTTGATGAATTGGAGCTAGACCTCAACCAGTGCAGAGCCTATTCAATTTTATCATTCCAAACTGTGGGAGGAAAAAGAAAAAGATTTATTTTAAAAAATGTGTCATAATGTAGTGGTCCCTGTCCATATAGCCTTATATGGTCACCCACCCTCTCTCATTTTAAACAAAACTATGGGGAATCTCCTCAAACTAGCAGATTGGTTCATTGAAGAAAACTTCTCTTATATCAGGGTGTTCAGAGGCTCAGTCCCTCCCCATGATCTCCCGATATTTTTACCAGACTGGTTGGTATGCTGAGAAGTAGCTTACCAAACAGTAATGGGGGGCATCAGCAAGGAGCTTAAGGAAACCTAGAAAAAGGTATGGCCTACCTTCCCTATCCAGGTTGGTATGTTTTCACTATTAGACTTCAATAATTCCAAAGTGGAGGCTACAAATTTGGAGGATGTCAAATTGGTTAACATCAAATTTAAAAGGAACGAACCACACAAAATCATGGAGAACCACCTGGCCCAATATAACATGAAAATATAAGTGCATGAAAACTCCCCACATGATGAAATATTCAGGGGAATGGGGTCTGATGAGGAGGTACTGAACAGATTCCAAAACTTGTCCCCAGATCAACGATCCAGTTTCCTCAGTTTCCAAAGACACGGGATAAATAGTTTGTTGAAAATACTACAAGTAGAATCGATAGATTCTCCTCCTACACAGGAATCTACACCTCTAGTTTTTGAACCAGGGAACTCTAGTAAACGTAATATTGAGGATACCCCAAAGAGATCCAAAGTTTTGACTTAGAAATTAGAAGCTTCATTATCAAGTCCACTAGGCCCTCAGGAAATGGCTCAGCTCGAAGCCTTACTAAAGCAAGGGTAGGAAACATTTCCTTCGACATCAGCCACACCTGCTGCCAATAAAGTAGAGAAACAACAGTCTACAGAAATCAGTACTCCTACTACCTCATTGACAACTATGCAGTCTAGTTTCATAAATCCTAGTTTTGAAATCATCCTTGTAAGTGATCTTACCCCAATCTCGTCCAAACAAATTCCTCCTTCGGATTTCTTATTTAGCAAGAAACAAAGGGCCATCGTCAAGAGAGAATCACACCAAAAGGACAGAGTAATAACCAAAAGGAATATGATGTTGTATGATGTAAATGATCGCGTTGATTCATAATTCGTGAAGGAAGTTGTAGGTTCATTGGGTTCCTTTGCCACTGCAAATCAATGGTCAGTGGAGAACTTGGCAGAGCAACTAAGAAAGAAAATCCTTTTGGTGGGGCAACTGCAAGATCAAATGTTGACCATGGAATAGACTGTAAATAATAAGATGAACCAAGACTTTGAACAAATCAGAGCTTATGACCTGCATCAAATCCAACAGCTGTGGACTAACCTCGAGGAGCTGCATCAAAATTCACAGGCCAAGAAAGGATTGGTCACTCAACGTGATGAGTTAATAAGGCAATTGCAAGCCATATTATACCTGACTAAAGGTACATCAGTAGATATTTCAACCTTCCAAATTCAAGAACTGGAAATGGCCCAGCAGGATATTTTTATGAAGGTTGATGCCATCCATAAGTGATACTAGGCAGTAGACATTGCTCTAAAGGATGTCTATATTAAGTAAATAGAAGCTCGCTCAGCCCGAGATAAATTTCAAGAAGCCATCATATTGGCACAGGAAGATAATGTCCCTAATTTTCCTCGGCTTTCCCTTTCTGAACAAATAAGAGATGATATGGCCCTGAAGGTATGGGAAGCGAATTTAGAAGAGAGCAAGAGATTATCCCTGGAGGTGAAGGATGCTTTCAAAGAAGCGTTATCATCCTTAGAAAAAAACATAATTGATTTTGAGGGAAGCAATATCGTGGTGGCCCTGGGACAAATCGATATTGAAATGAACCATCATAATTCTAGAAATAACAAGGAAGAAACTCTGGCGGCCATTAAGGAAATGAGCTAGATCGATATTATTAAGATTAATAAATGGCTAGTGGACCCAATTTCACAGTCCCGGGCCATAGCTCAGGAGGTGAAAAAGATCCAAGGAAAGCTAACTCAAGTGGAAAGAAAATTATGCACTTTCAAGGTGAATGAAATGACTGAGCCATCAAAGTTGGTGGTGGAATTTTTAGATAGATGCAACCAATGCATCGAGCAGGGAAATGCAAGCACAGTTTTGAGCATGTAAGAAAATGTCATTGCATTACTGAACGTGGTTGGAGGGACATATGGAAACATGACTAAAACAGATAATATATTATGTCAAATTATTAAGAATACCATAATATATATGTGTCCGACCTAAAGGAATGAGGAAAGGAAGCATTTTTTCTAGCAGACAAAGAGATAGAAAAGATTGGCAACGAAGCTCATCATTCTTTATGCATTGTTTTCTTATTTTAAATATTTTCTATATTTATTATAAGAAGTCCAACCATTTTGAGTTGTGATAATTTTGTATAAATACAAAGATCCAAGATCCATTAAAGGTTTCTTATTGTCGGATGTAATAGAGAAACCTTTCCTTTCTTGAGTATTAATACAAGTGCAGACAGGGATTCCAAATTCTGTTTAGTTTGAGTTGTGCATTTCTCCTGTATTTCCATATCTCTGAATTTCCTTATGTGATTCTTGATAAGTGATTGATTGCAATTTATTATCACGACTACTGTAATCATATTATCTCAGTAATTCGTTAAGTGAGCATTTTTTCCTCTGTAATTGTTGTAAGTAAAACAAGACCTGCAAGCTATTTGAACTATTTCATCTTATATCTTGTTCAAGGGTGCACTAATTATTTTCTTCTACTTCAACAACGTGAGACTCTTCAGTAATTAATGCCTTGATTTGTTTAACAGTTTTGTAAGTTTCTCTCATGTCATTTGATATTAAAATTGTGACTCAGATAATGAAATAAGGCATTTGTATTGTCCTATTATTAATTTCATTTAAGGATCCTTTCTCATATAACTGAAGGTAGAAAAAATCACTCTTTAAAACATTCTATTCAAACATTCCTAGTTCCTAAAATTAATCTTTGATCCTTAAGTTTAATCTCAAGAACAACATCTTTTTGCCGTCGTTATCAGGGACAGAGAAACGAAGTTAATTTTCCTTGGGAAAATGACAAGATAAATTTCTATCTTTGATGGTGAACAAAGATTGAATACATAAGTAAGGCTTATTTTTATTTTTCACTTGGCGACTCCACCATCATTAAAACTGGCATTCAGTCAAAAGAATACCAGAAAAAATCTAGACGATAAGAAAACCACACCAGTGTCAGATCCCGAAAAGTTGTTAAAACCAAAGGGATACCTCAAATCAACTGATGCATCAACAGGTAAAGTATATGAACCCAAAGTTGCACAGGTTAATGCTAAGTTTCCAATTGAATAACTAACCCCTAAAGTGATTTTTAAACCAGTACCCTCTGCAGAGACCTCAACTAGTAAAGTTGAGGTTATGAGAATTTGGAGGTAGTTGTACCCAAGATAAAGGTTGAGATTAACTCGATTGATATTCCTACCGGTCTGAACAAAATATCCCTCTCTTTACCCAATGTCATTAATACTCTACCGATTCCATCCTTTCCCAAAGTAAAGGTTCCAGTTTCCCGAAGCCCCAAAAAATATATTATATACCCTGATTCATCCCCTATCGGTTTTCTCGTATATACATCTTGTAGGTCTAAGGAAACTAGTTCACATTTCATGTTTCCTCCTCTTTTATATTTTTCATCTCCTAATGACCTTTTCTCGGAACTTCCTTTGCTAGATCTAGAAGTAGTCGAAAGTTCACTTCTTTAGTCCCATGAGGTTTTTGAGAATCCCCTTTTTATTCCCGAAGTCTTTCCCCTAGGCTTCCAATGGTTGTTGTTGGAGAAGGTGGCGCTGGAGGTGGTGGCGTCGGAGGTGGAGGAGAAGGCGGAAAAGGTAAAGGACAACCTCCAACCCCTAGAATATTTGACAAGGTAGCTTCCAGATACACTCCCTTGGTCCTCCCTACCCCCCTTCATGATCTACCCGAAAATTATATGAAAAACCTACCAAAATTCATGGGAGAGGGATATTTAACCGCAACCGAGCACATAGACTTTTTTGATCAGTTTGTCGATATCCTGGGGATCGAACATGAAGATGTATACTCAAGGTTGTTAGTACAAACCTTTGAAGGGAAAGTGAAAACCTAGTTATAAGGACTCTCAGTAGGTTACATACAATCATATGATGATCTAGAAAATGTCTTCCTAAGACAGTGGGGAGAGAAGAAGGACCATATCTATTATTTAACCGAATTCGAGGCTTTAAGAAAAAAGAATTTTGAGTCAATTCTCGAATTTACTCAGAGGTTCAACAAACTGTACAACAAAATCCTAGCTGAGTTCAAACCCTCTCAACCTGCTGCAAAGGTAACCTTTGCAGGATCCTTTGAACCTTAATTTGCTCTCCTGTTAAGAGAAAGAAGATATGTCACTTTGGAAGGGATGCAGGACAATGCTATAGAAATCGAATCCAATATGATGGCATCTGGGAAATTAAAAACTAAGGTTGAGATGGGAACTAAAGAACCTAGACATTTCAAAGAACAAGCCGGACCTTCTGTATGCAGCAAGTCTACAGAAGAAAATATGGATGAGATGTCCAAAATAATCAAAGATTTATCAAACAAAATATCCATAATGGAACTAGATCAAGCCAAATCTGACACTTATGCTAGAAATCAGTTCAAGAGAAACCCTATCCCTCAGATGCAATAGAGACAAATAAAAAATGAAGATCAAAAGATCCAAGCCCAGTTTAAAATTGAGAATTTTATGCAGAGGGATGATATACAAAATTATAAGGAGTTAGAAGAATACCTAAACAACCTTAGCGACGACGATCTTCAGACACACTTAACCATACTGGATTATGAAAAAACTTTAGATCTAGAATCCTTGTTTAATAACGAAGAAAGTATTAATAATCTAGGAGACTCTGCCTATCAAGGACTCACCGACTCAATAATGGCCAAACTCCAACAAAAGTATAATTTAAGGCCCAGAGAAAAGAATTCTACGAACGATCCACCGAAAAATATTTTCTCACAAAGTAAAACAAATGAGGCATCAGTTACTAAAATGCCAATTGAAACACAAGCTGCGCGGACAAAACTAGTTGAAACAAGAGCAATGCAAACTAAAAAACTGGAAAATACAGAAGAAGAAGTTCCAACCAGAGGAATCGAAAAAACAATCATAGGTTTCAGTTTAGAAAACGAACTTAATAAAATTAAAATCCCCATGCCTCTGGTTGAGCTTGCAAAAAATCCAATTTATAGAAAGCAAATTGCTAAAATGATAAATTTTTCTGATGTTGAATATCACACAGATGTTATTAATCTACAAGATGAAAGACCTACAATCATGTTTGGTCCACACATATAAAACACCAAGGATTTTTTTGCTCCATTTTATATTACACTAACTGTGCATGACCATTTTCTCCACAACTGAATGTTATATTTTGGAGTCTCTCATAATTTAATTCCCAAAATTATCATGGATAAATTGGGACTCAAAATTACTAGACCTTATCAAGACTTGTATTCATTTGATTCCATAAAAGTTAAGTGTCTAGGCATGATCAAATATTTGGTAGTAAATCTTGCACAGATCCCCATAAAAAGTATCCTTATGAATGTATTCATTGTTGATGTCCCTGCCAAGTACGACATGCTGCTATCCAGGTCTTGGAGCACCAAGTTAGGAGGATCACTTCAATTGGACATGACTTACGCTGTGATCTCGATTTTCGGTGGGAAATTCACTCGACTGTACAGAGAGACAAGACTGGCGTATATTGTAAGTGACCCCCAAAACTCAAATAATTACCCAATATATGTTGTTGATCAAGACTTAGGAAATTGTATATTATTTATTGATGAAAATTTCTAAGAATGTAGAGAATAATAAAATAGAAAAATAGAAAAAACAAAGAAAAATGTAAATAGTAGAGAAGGAATATGGAAAATGTTTTTTGATGGTTCTTTGTCCTGTGAAGGAGAAGGGGATGGAGTGTTATTTGTATTGCCAGGAGATGAGTATGTTATTCCCTTCTCATATATATTATAGTGGGATATTGAATATACAAATAATGTATGTGAATATGAAGCTCTAGTCTTAGGATTAAAAGTGGAGAGAAAGTTAAAAATTGAACATCTAATAGTTTATGATGATGCAGAGATTATTGTGAAACAAGTAAAACAACAATATCAAGCCAAGAATCTAAGGTTGAGATCATACAAAAATTGTGCCTGGGATTTGATAGAAAATTTATTCTCATCCTTTAACATTCACTCCATTCCTAGAATGGAAAATCAACATGCCGATTATTTAGCCAAAGCTATTGCGAACTTTGTACCACCTATTGTCCTAAAACTGAAGTATCACATCGAGATGAGGCACAGACCATCGATCCCAAAAAACGTTCAACACTGGAAAGTGTTTGAAGATGAAGAACAAATTAAACAGTTCCTGGAGATGATTGATGATTTTTCTGAAACTCACATAGATCAGGAAAACCAGAATGATCTCATTTGGATTATGCAAGAAGGTGAAGACTCCAAAAAATTCTAGGATAAGATTGCAAACCACTGCATGCTTGTTCTTAAGAACAATCATATTCCCAGATTTATGATCCCCTTAGAAAGATTTTTTGACCAATATGGCATACCCTTATAGTCTACCTTACGACCTCAGCCCGAAGAGGTTGAAGACTGTAATATAAGAACTAAATAAGATCTTAAACTAGTCAAGATATCTAAATACCTACCAGCCCAAATGAAGAACAAGTGCGTCGAGTTGCTTAACAAATACGAAGATGTTTTTACATGGTCCTATGATGATCTGAAAACTTATGATACCGCTGTTATTGAACATAATATTCCTTTGAAACATGGTATCAAACCTTTCAGGAAGAAACTCAGACAGATAAATCCTATCCCTCTGTCGGTGATAGAAAGAGAAGTTAAGAAGCTTCTCAATGCAAATATTATCATTCCTCTCAGGTATTCAAAATGGGTAGCAAATTTAGTACACGTCAGAAAGAAAAATGGTGAAATAAGACTCTGTTTAGATTTCATAAACTTAAATCGGTCATCCCTCAAAGACAACTACCTTTTTCCAAAAATGAATCATGTTCTAGAAAAAGTAGTTAGACCTAACAGAATGTACATGATTGATAGTTTTTTTGGATACAATCAAATTGTTGTCCATGAAGACGACAAAGAAAAAACTAGGTTTACCACTCCATGGGGAACTTTCATGTACAACAAAATGCCATTTGGTTTGATGAATACAGGGGATACTTTAAAAAGAGTGATGGACATTGTGTTCGTCAGATAAATAGATAAGTTCATCGCTATTTATCTCGATGATTTGACGGTTTTTTCTAACTTTGATTCAAAACATCTGCTACACCTCAAGCGGACCTTCGAAAAATGTAGAAACTTCAGTTTGTCTCTTAACCCCAAGAAATCACATTTTTCTATGCAAGAAGGTAATTTGTTGGGTCATATAGTGTTGAAAGAAGGAATTAAGGTCGACCCTAAGCGGGTTGAGGCTATAGACACTGTCAATATTCCTAAGAATAGAAAATAAATTCAATCTTTTTTAGGAAAGATAAACTTTTTGAGAAGATTCATTCCGAATTTTGCTGAAATAATTAAATTGATTACAGATATGTTGAAGAAGGACATTGAAGTGAAATGGACCGTCGAAGATAAATCATCATTCGAGCGAGTCAAGAAATCTATAAGAGAAGCACCAATGTTAGCCAGTCTAGACTATACTAAAGAATTCTTGATCTTCTCCTTCACTTATGAACATACTATCACAACGGTGCTCTTGCAAAAGAGCGAGGAAGGCTTCGAACAACCGATAGAATTTTTTAGTAAAAGTCTCATAGATGCAGAGTTAAAGTATGATATACTTGAAAAACAAGCATACACAATGGTGAAATCCCACAAAGCTTTCAGGACATATGTGTTTCATTCCAAAATAATCTCTTGTGTATTGACAAGCACTTTCAAATACATATTGCTACAACTAGACAGTGATGGAAAGAGAGGTCGTTGGTTAGCCAAAATTCAAGAGTTCGATCTAGAAGTAAAACCAACCAAACTAGTCAAAGGACAAGGCCTAGCGAAACTATTAGCCGAATCAAATTTCAGAGCACTCAAGATAAACCACCTGCAATCACATCGATAGATTCTAGATATAGATGATATTGATGATCAAACACTTATGATTCATATTCAAGATAATTTTTCGTCCTCTTCTTGGTATTGCAATATTGTTTCATACCTCCTAACCCTTCAATGCCCAAATGATATGACCCCATCCAAAGAGAGAAATTTGAAGCTACACGTAGTCAAATATTGTATTATTGACGGCCAAATGTACTAGAAGGATCCTCTAGGTTTCTTGTTATGTTGCCTAAGAAAACCTGAAACAGAGAGTGTCATAAATGAATTTCATGAAGGAGTGTGTGGAGGACACCATGCCTGCAGGGAAACGACCTACAATATTTTAAGAGCTGGCTATTATTAGCCAAAATTATTTACTGAAGTGAATGCCAATGTCAAAGACTGCAACTCTTGCCAACTATTCTCTGGTAAAAAAAAGCTACCTGGACTACCTTTAGTCCTGGTCAAAGAAGAAGCTCCCTTTCAACAGTAGGGTCTAGATTTCATCAGAGAAATCCATCCACAGTCAAGCGCACAACATAAATGGATTTTAACCACCATCGATTACTTCACTAAATGGGTCGAATCCATTCCAACTCGGAATGCTACGGATTTGGTGGTAATAAATTTCTTGGAAGAAAACATCCTACCGATATTTGGTTATCCATGAAAAATAGTCACTGACAATGCCCAAGCTTTCAAATCTATCGCAATGGTCAATTTCTGCCAAAAATACAACATTGTGTTAGGACATTCTATAGTTTATTATCATCAAGGCAATGCGTTGGTCGAATCATCCAACAAGAGCCTAATAACTATAGTCAAAAAGGTGTTGAAAGAAAATAAGAAGGCTTGGCACGTTCACTTGAAATACGCCTTACAAGAGAATCGAATCGGCACCAAGAAATCGATAGGTATGTCCCCTTTTCAAATGGTTTATGATATTGATGTTGTCCTTCCTATCAATCTCTCTCTTCTTGTGATGAAGCTCTAGCAAGACGCAAATGAAGATCCAAATGATGTCACAAGAAGGATAAATCAAATAATCCAAATCCATCAAAATAGGGATGAATTAGATGACAAACTTCATAAGTAGCAAGATAATATCAAGGCCCTTTTCGATAAAAAGGCTAAAGACAAGGAGTTTCTTCCTGGGGATCTAGTTTTAAAGTGGGATGTTATAAAAGAAGATGCAGGGAAACACCGCAAGTTTGACCATCTCTGGTTTGGTCCATTCATGATTGCAACTACTGAGGGGAAAAATTCCTTCTTACTGGAAAAGCTCGATGGAAAAATTATTGACGCTCCTATCAACGGGCGTTACCTAAAACATTTTATGCAATAATCATATTTTAGATTTCCATTGTATATACTGGTTTTGTTTTCCATGTTTCGGTTTGCAATTTTATTTTTCTTTTATAAAGTATAAAAAAATCTCTTTCACTGTAAATAAACCTGGTTTACTTGATATCGTCAAAACAAAAATATAAAAACATGTACCACATATCATTTCTATTGTTGTGGAAGTTTCTGACATTTCCCATGTTTGTTCCCGTGCAAAATACTTATTGTCAATTGAGAGATAAGGATGTATTAGAATCTAACACTCATTGTTCAAAGACATTCGTTTTCTCTCAAAACAGGTGATGAATTAGTGATTGGCTTGATTGAAAATATAAAAGAAGTCTGAGGTATGAACTCCTATAATTATAGTTCAAGCTAAAATTCTAAAGAAATCTTATCGGATATAAATGAGGTTTTACCCATGTAAATATTGTCACCTGACCAAAGATCAGAGAAGTATGAAATTATAGCTTAGTTCTGAAGCCTTCTATGAATGAAATAAAAATAAAATAAAAAGAAAAAGAAAGTAAGAATAAAAATGGTTAAAAAAGAACCTGGATAATTAAGAAATGAACTTGTGAGGAAATTAGATTGTTTTGCGTCAGACCCTATGAGTCTTCATTCTGTTTCATTTTTCCTATCCCCGAGCTTTTATTTTTTTCTGATTTTCACTACATGTCCTTAAGTCTTCATAGAAATAAATATTTTCACCTTGACTCTGAAAACTTAAAAACATACCTTGAAAACGAGATTAGGAGAAAATCTTTATGATTCCTATGATTTTAACTGAAAGAAATTATGTCTAAGATAATCCTGATAACTTTAGCTCTTCTATCAGATTTTAAATTGATTAATTCGCTCAAGGTCAATCCCCAAAAATAAAAAAATTCCCATAAAATATTCCTTATAGGCGAAGGTGTATTGAAGATCGGGAGAGAATTAGTCCAGAGTAAAACCAAAATTGTTGACAAACCTTCATTGTTAAATTTTAAGAAGATGTCATCCCTCGTATAATACATACAAATTGATTGTCCCCACTTCAAAAATATTAAAATATAAGACAGATGGTGAAAGGAAATTCATAATCTGATTGCCCCCATCTAGTCCAAGACAAATGGTGAAAGGAAATTCGTAATTCGATTTCCCCCATTTTGTCCAAAAGAGATGATGAAAGGAAATTCATGAAATGATTTCCCTCATCTCAATAAAATGAAAAAGTGTTAATTGAAGTGGTGAAAGGAAATTCAATGGGAGATGTAGATAACTTCATCGGGGTACTGAACAGGCTCGTTGATAGTGAAGCAATATCTATGATATCTGTAGGGATGTCATACATGTATATAACATATTCTGGTATCTAGTTCTCTTCCTAGTAATATTTACATTCTAAACCAACAAGGGACTCCCTAAATAAATTGTTAAATTTACTTAACCTTGATGCGAACAAAATCGACCAAAGTCTGATATTTTAGTTAAATTCATTTTGATTATCTTAAACATATCTAAATTTTGTTTTAGTAAAGGAAAGTCTTATATAGCCTAACTTGAAGTTCGGTCCAAAGGTGTGTTTTGAAGGTTTTCTAAGATTCGGTTGAAGTTCATTTTTATCTGTATGATTAATCCCTAAAGGTGTTTCCCAGAAAATGCAATAATGACTCCATTTACCCAATAAAGGCACTCAGTCTACTATTATTCCACATATTGCAGGAAGATGTGATCCCCAGATGGATCCTATGTTAGAACACATACATTTCCGAACTTTGAACCTTTTACTTTTCACCAAATGAAAACATGATTCTAGGCAAAGAAAGTGAAATCTTGGTAAATAACATTTTGATTTCAAATGAAATTCATTAATAATAAGGTGCGCACGATGTCCATTATCAATAAGTTTTCCTATTTGATTGAACGATCCCAGTAGCCCCCAAAGTTTAGAGCCGCCTAATGGTTAAATACGTGAATCACTAAAGCTCGCTTAAGAGCGTCGCGCTTTGGGCATTTCGATAAGTCCTAACGATAAAAGTCTTGAAACCTGAAAGTGTTTGTTCATTACTTTTCCTAAACCTTTGAAGGACATGAGTCATGGTACATGTGTATCTTTCGATTTTCCCCGAGCTAACAGGTGGCACCCATTTCTCACGTTTTCATTTTAATATTCATATGATTCCAAGTAACACATGACACCTCCCTTTTCTCAACCCATCTAGAATGATGTCATCTGTGACACATCAATATGGGATATGACCCTTCGGAAATATACCAAAGGACTAATTCACAAATCACCGAAGCACCAAAATACCGAAGTATTAAACTTTAATTAATTAAGTTAATCATGGTCAAGGGACAATTAATGACTTCTCACTTCGGGGTTCAGAGGATTATCCTTCATCATATCCTAAAATCTCCGAAGTCTGAATTTTTGAAACACTTAAAGTCAAATATGATTAATTAATACTCAAAAGAGATTATCAGATAATTAATCACTTCATAGTTTCAGGTTTTGGGGATTTCCTATCGAGCTACATTTAAAGTTCCCAAAGTCCAAACTCTCGAAACACTTGAATTTAACACATATTTTTAAACATGATTAACTAAGGTTTTAAAAGCGATTATACAGGGATTAACCTTCACGGATTCACGATTCGGGAAATTCTCACTCTGTCTCGTCTAAAAATCTCGAGCACGAACCATCGAATATTAGTGGCATTTATGACTAATCAACGGTAATGATTTTTAACGTAGATTGCGGATCTCCAGGTGGATTTTTCCATTAAAAGTTAATAAATTTCCATTAGTAAGGCTATACTAGAATCAATTCATCTGATGTGAATGAAAAAAAATTGATTTTGAATTTCATTTTCACCCTCCGCAAAGTAGGAAGTTTTATTTGATTAAGAAGCTCACGCAATTCCTCTGCAACAGGTAACCTCGTTCTGTTCTCTAGTTATCATGGCACCATGGAAGATGATGAAGAAGCCTGATGCAGCTAGTGAAGGTTCAAATCCAAACACAGACGTTCTATCAGACACTACGCCATGAGCTATAGACTCTATTAAATCTTGGACATAGGTATTGGAGGTCCTGGAACATGAGATTATAAAATGCCCAGAATATTCTGACGATGATGTAGACGATACTCACAAATATAAACTCGGATATATATCTCAGTCAGATCTACACAAGGTAGTTGTGTGGCCGAGACTCATGTTGTATAATGACATGATAGGTTGGGCCTTAGAGAACATTGACATCCAAACCAGGAGCATCACCAACCACTAGAAATTTGTCGTTGGATCATTCCAACCGAAACACCTCCAAATAATGTATAAGCTATCTCCCACTCCTAAATATAATTACAACAATGCATTTATGTTGGAATTTGAGCAACATGAATACATACAATACAACAAGATTTACCTCAATATAATCAAGTCCTGGTGGGGGCACCTAGAGAAGTTTAGGGCCAACGCTCATGGCACATATGCCACAATGTCATTGGACACCCACATGATTTATGTAGCTATGATGCTATGTATATTGTTCGGGAAGAAGAGTCCTACTCATTTCCTAGTGTAGTGGGTATTGATTATGCATGAGGTGGCCCACCCTCTCGCATTTTAGACAGAACTATGGGGAATCTCCTCAAACTAGAAGATTGGTTCATTGAAGAAAATTTCTCTTATATCAGGGTGTTTGGATGCTCAGTCCCTCCCCATGATCTCCTGAGATTTTTACTAGACCGGCTGGTATGCTGAGAAGTAGCTTACCAAACAGTAATGGGGGGCATCAACAAGGAGCTTAAGGCAGCCCAAAAAAAAGGTATGTCCTACCTTCCCTATCCAGGTTGGTATGTTTTCACTATTAGACTTCGGTCATTCCAAAGTAGAGGTTGCATCTTTGGAGGATGTCAAATTGGATTACATTGAATTTAAAAGGCATGACCCACACAAAATCGTGGAGAGCCACCTTGCCCAATATAACATGAAAATATATGTGCATTAAAACTCCCCACATGATGAAATATTCAGCGTAGTGAGGTCTTATGAGGAGGTATTGAATACATTCCAAACCTTGTCCCCAGATCAACATGCTAGTTTCCTCAGTTTCCAAAGACACGGGTGAAACAGTTTGCCAAAAATACTACAAGGAGAATCGATAGTCGCTCCTCCTATACAGGAATCTACACCTCCATGTTTTGAACCAGGGAAATCTAGTAAACATAATATTGAGGTTACCCTAAAGAGCTCTGAAGTTTTGACTCATAAATTAGAAGCTTCATTATGAAGTCCACTAGGCCCTCAGGCAATGGCTCAGCTCAAAGCCTTCCTAAAGCAAGGGTAGGATACATCTCCTCTGACACCAGGCACACCTACTGCCAACACAGCAGAGCAACAACAATCTACAGAAATCGATAGTCTTATTACCTCATTGACACCTCTGTAGTCTAATTTCAGAAATCCTAGTTCTGAAATCATCCTTGTAAGTGATCTTACCCTGATATCATCCGAAGAAATGCCTCCTTCGGATTTATTCTTTAGCAATAAACGAAGGGTCATCATCAATAGAGAATCACACCTGAAGGATAGAGTAGTATCCAAAAGGAAAAGTATATTGTATGATGGAAATGATCGTGATGATTTAGAATTCGAGAAGGAAGTTGCAGGTTCATTGGGTGCCTTTTCCACTGCAAATCAATGGTCAGTGGAGAACTTGGTAGAGAAACTAAGAAATAAAATCCTACTAGTGGGACAACTGCAAGATCAAATGTTGACCATGGAACAGAGTGTAAAGAATAAGATGAACCAAGACTTTGAACAAATCAAAGCTTATGACCGACATCAAATCCAACAGCTGCAGGCTAACCTCGAGGAGCTCCATCGAAATTCACAGGCCAACAAAGGATTGGTCACTCAACGTGATGAGTTAATAAGGAAATTCCAAGATAGACTAGACCTGATTGAAGGTACATTAATAGATATTTCGACCTTCCAGATTCAATCACTAGAAATAAACGAAAAACTGGAAATGGCCCAGCAGGATCTTTTTATGAAGGTAGATGTCATCCACAAGTGCTACCAGGCAGTAGACCTTTCTATGAAGGATGTCTATATTAAGGAAAGAGAATCTCACTTAGCTCGAGCTAAATTTCAAGAATCTATCGTACTGGAACAGGAAGATAATGTCCCTAATTTTCCTCGTCTTTCCCCTTCTGAACAAATAAGAGGTGATATGGCCCTGAAGGTATGGAAAGCGAATTTTGAAGAGAGAAAGAGATTATCCCTGAAGGTGAAGGACACTTTCCAAGAATCATTATCATCCTTAGACAAAAAACTAATTGATTTTGAGGGAAGAAATATCGCAAAGGCCTTGGGAAAAATTGATATTGAAATGAACCAGCATAATTCTAGAAATAACAAGGAAGAAACTCTGGCATCCATTCAGGAAATGATCCAGATCGATCTTTTTAAGATTAATAAATGGCTAGTGGACCCAAGTTCACAGTCCCGGGCCATAGCTCAGGAGGTGAAAAGGATCCAAGGAAAGATACCTCAAGTGGAAAGGAAATTATACACTTTCGAGGTGAATGAAATGATTGAGCCATCAAAGCTAGTGGTGGAATTTTTAGATAGATGTAATCAATGCATTGAGAAAGGAAAAGAAAGCATAGTTGTGAGTAGATAATAAAATGTCATTGCATTATTGAACGTGGTTGGAGGGATAGATGGAAACAATACTAAAATGACCAATATATTATGATGAATTATTAAGAAGACCAAAAGACAAATGTGTCTGAACTAAACGAATGAGGAAAGGAAGCGTGTATACCAAAAGACGAAGAGATATAAGAGATTGCCAACAAAGTTCATCATTCTCCATGCATTGTTTTCTTATTTTAATTATTTGTTATTTTTATTATAAGAAGTCCAACCGTTTTGAGTTGTGACAGTTTTGTATAAATACATAGATCCAAGATCTATTAAAGGCTATTTTTTGCCGGATGTAATAGAGAAAACTTTCCTTTATTGAGTATTAATACAAGTGCAGACAAGGATTCCAAATTCTGTTCAGTTTGAGTTGTGTGTTTCTCTTGTATTTCCATATCTCTAAATTTCCTTATGTAATTCTTGATAAGTGATTGATTGCAATTTAGTATCATGACTACTTTAATCATCTTATCTCAGTAATTTGTTAAGTGAGTAGGTTTTTCCTCTGTAATTGTTGTAAGTAATACAAGACCTGCAAGCTATTTGAATTGTTGCATCTTATATCTTGTTCAAGGGTGCACTCTTTATTTTCTTCTACTGCAACAAGGTGAGACTCTTCAGTAATCGATTCCATGATTTGTTTAATAGTTTTTTAAGTTTCTCTCACTTCATTTGATATTAAAAGTGTGACTCAGACAATGAAATATGGCCTCTATAGTTTCCTATTATTAATTTCATTTAAGGATCCTTTCTCATATAATTGAAGGTAGAAAAAATCACTCTTTAAATCATTCTATTCAAACATTCATGATGCCTGACATTACTCTTTGAACCTTAAGTTTAATCTCAGGAACAACAAATCCTTCAGTATATTCTTTGGATATTCGGATGAGCACTTTTATTGATCCTACATAAGCCTTTAATGATCAACTCTGAATTTCCTATGGAAATGATGCCTAGGTTTTTGTTTGCTCTGATGAGTTTTATCCCCATGTATACTGCTGAGAATTCTTCTTGGTTAATTGAAGCACATTCGATACCCCATGAAAATTGAAAAATATGGTTTCCATTGAGACCATATATGACCCCATCCCCACCCCCCCTGCACCTATCACCTTTTGGTTTCCTTATGAAGCCCCATAAAAAAAGAGAATCATTTTGTCTTGTTGCGGTCTCCATTTTGTGAATTCCTCATCATTGAACCTTAGCTCCCACTGGAGATGAACAGTGGGAGCAATAGAAGGAGTTGAAATCTAGAAGTACCTTGGACTAAGAATTTTATTGATTCATTCCTACTCAACGAGATCAATACTAGAGGGGATTTCGCAGTGCAACATATTAGATATAATTTTGGGGATTAACTGCATAGAGTAAGTCATTAATCTATGACCCATATTCATGAGTATTAGTCGCAATTGACCAATAATTCTCATGATTTGAATAGTCCACTTAGAACTCATTACATCAAGTGATGCTCAAAGGAGTGAAGAAGTGGGATTGAAACCAAATAAATGAATCACAGAGCATCAATCATCACTTATGGGGCTTGCACTCGATAACCAGGACTTCTCAGGTGGTCACCCATCCCAAGACGCCTCTGGCTCAAGCACGCTTAACTGTGGATTTTTTCCCCATAATCAAGCCCATTTAGCTTGCTACCCCATTTGCAAAACCTTAGCAAGTATTGTGCCTTATGAACTATCCATTTAGAGCTCCTTCACTCTTATATTTTAATCATAGAGGGGCTTCCGCAGTGCAACATGTTAAATATAATTTTTGGGACTAACTGTGTAGAGTAATTCATTAATATATGACCCATATCCATGAGTATTAGTCGCAACTGAACACTCTACACAATATGGTCAGTTGCGACTAATACTCATGGATATGGGTCATAAGTGGATTCCACTAAGCACTCTAATCAACATAAGTGGATTTTTTTTTTTTTGCAGTGAATTCCTTTACGCGTAAATTTTGTCTTCTTGCATTCCCAAGCCTTCATTATTGCACCTAAATTCATATATTAACATATTCATTCTTCAATTTTGATCATCTTGCAAGGCATCCTTGACATAGCACTCTTTCCTTGAATTTATCTGCTCACCCTTAAGCAAAGTTGAAACCCTTTCACCTATTATGAAAACCAACCCTCCATACTTTGATGGTTCCAACTCCATGCATTCCCACTACCCATGCTTTATCATGAACTATATGTGGGATCTCCCTTACTCAACATCCCTATTTGGTATGAACATTTATCATCCAGAATTCTTTTTCTAGATTGGAGTTCCAATGGAATTCTTCCATATTGCTCACTGGGTCTAGATGTTTGCAGCTAAATTTTGATTGGTTCTATTGGTACCCTTAGTTATGAAAAATGTGCAGGCAATAGGATTTTTTAGATCATGATAATTTAAAAAGCTTATATTTTTATGCACCATTCTGCCATTTAAATGCACCAGAAATATCATTTCTAATTTTCTTGTGAATTTTGTTGCTCAATTCACATTTCAGGGTGCATACTTGGACTCCTCTATCCAAGACCTTTCCAACGATTGTTGTCTTGCTCAATTATAATTCTTGGGTGGAAAGTTATTAACGGTAAGGGAAAGGAAAGGAATATCATCTAGGAAAGGATATCCATTAGCACATTCAACATAGCTTCAACACTCAGTCACTTAGTCAATTTTTGAGATATCACAATGCTCCATGATGTCTTCATACTTAGTTAATTTTTGAGATCTCACCACGAGTCTGGAGTCAAGGTTCTGCAGGATAAGCAGGAACCCCGCCACTGCGGATCCACATATCTTGCCACATGTCACATCGAACACCGTGGTAGTACATGTCACCCTTCTACCACATCATGCTGACATCATTGTACAAAAAAGTACCCAAATTTTTCCACATACACCCAGTTTCATAATTTATTATCTTGGCCGTCATTGAAGCTTTGTTATTGGCTTCGTTACAGCCAATTCAGCCTTGTAAACATAAATTTAACCTTTTTTCATGAAATTAAACTCATCCACATCGAATTCTCCATGAATTATACTAGAGAAATTGGGGCTTTCATCCAATTCCATCCAATTTCACTATGGTCACATTGCAATTCTGAAATTCGGCCAATTATAGGCTCAAAGATTCGCAATTGGATATTTAAAATGGGGATTTTTAAATTTTTGGGATGAATTTTCTTCAATTACTCATGCATTCCCCCAAAATTTGCAAGAGTAATTTTATCAAATTGTTTGCAGACGTACTCTGGAAATTAAATTTCTGCAATTTTTCATCTTTAGCACTTTGTTATCCATCCCATGCATGCTCGGTGTTAAAATTGGAGCTCTGATACCACTTTGTAATGTACCCCTTTAGCATCAACCCATAAATATTTTCTCTGATACCATTCTATAACGTACCCATCCACCTAGTTAAGACCCATTACCTCTATTCTTAGCTCTGATACCATTTTGTAACATCCCATCTTACTGCAAACTTGAATAATTATCTTTTATACCACATTGTAGCATCCCATGTTACTGCAAAATTGAATAATTAGCTTTTATACCACATTGTAGCATCCCCGATCCCAATATGGTCCATGTCACTCAACAATTTTGACTCTGTGATACCATTTATTACTTAATAAAAATACCCTGCATATGAACAAATATGCAGTTCTAAAGGATATACAAACCATGCCCTAATTGTGTATAATTACATATATATATATATTACACACATTAAATAACATGTAAATATAATCACAACACCATATAATTAACATAAACATGCACACTACTCAACCAGATAATTCACATAAGAAGATCAATTATATTTTGTAATAATTTACCGACTTGTTGTAGATAGATGTTCCTCCCAGCCATAGACTGCACTTCTCATAAACACTCATCAGTGGGTCACCCCCGAACCGGGGCTAGAAATCCACCAGGGAAAAGAATTCCTAACTTGGGATAAGGTCTAGCAAACATTAGAAATTTTTAGAATAAGGTGACAATTCCAGGCACCATTCTATAGCCTCTCATTCCCCACATCTTGCCCCACCCCATGAAATGTACCCCCTCTCTTCTCAACAATCCTTTTGTTTTCCCACTTCCCTTCTATTTCTTCAGCAACATGCCGAACATGAAGTCTCATAGCTCTCTAAGTGCATCCTAGCATACAGGAAAACAATTCCCAGTAGTTCTCTCACCTGAAGATAATGATCATGAGCTTGAAAAACCTCTTCTTCGGAATGTACATAGAGGTAAAAACCTACTTCTTTAGCTCCAGTTACCCAGATTTACTGATTACAATCAACTCCTTCAATTACAAGTACCAAAGATGGATGGTCGAAAGGTATGAATCATAGGATTCATGGTAAGAATGATGGGAATCATGGGAATTAGACTTCAGGAAATATTGTTGTAATATTCCCTTGGGATTAATCCCCCTTGGCTTAGCCCCTCTTCTTAGACTCTTATCCCCCTTTCCCTTCTAGTGGATTTCTATCCCCCCGTACTCTTTTTCTCTGGTTGGTCTACAACAATGATGTATTTTTATTAATAATTCGATTGTGCTTACATATTACAATGATAACATCGTTGGCCTTTTAGCATCTAGGCTCTCCAGCCTAATAATCACACATGCACTCTGGCTTATAATATCCTAGCTCACTAGCCTATAAAACATATGTACAATTATAACTGGGGATCAACTTGGGGTATTACACTTATAGTTCTTCGTGAATGGATACGTGTCTTTCTTGTTTTTAGGGTAGTCACTAGAAAAGTTACCATATTAATGATAGGACTTACATTTAAAAGGAAGCCACTCATAGTCGAGCTATGACACATGGGTCCATCTATCAAGGGAAAATTTGAAAACTTCAAGTATTCCTTTCTCCATATCTACTTCTACACAGATTCTAGCACATGCATACAATGTCGGTTTGGGTTTATATTTATCTATATATTTTCCCAATGAATGACGTATGCATTTTCATACATCGTCTCCCCAACAGTGAAAAGGGAGATGGGGGAGATGAGCCCAAACAAGGACAGTCGTGGGGATATCATGCTCCGAATCAAAATTTGGAATCCATCATTTCAAATACATTCCTTGAGATCCCTAAAGTTATGGGCCATTACGAAAGATCAAATCCATGTCTTATTTGAACTCAAAAATGAATGTATAAAAACCCTTACCACTGAAATAATGGTTGAGACGTCCTCTTATCAAAGTTTTCCAATTTCGTGCAATCCAAAAATCCATCTATTGCGAGGAGGGCGAAATAATTGTAAAGTGAATGACAAGGCCCTTTGCATAATACACAAGTGCCTTACATAGAGATGAGACATGAGGAATGATGATTTTCAGTGATTTGGTCATGTTTGTTGACAAACTGAGAACGAGTAGGAAATGAAGAAGTTATCCCCAAAGAGTCGATCAACTACTTGAGAGCTTTTAAATCAAATTTAAATTCCGGTGGAGGGTCTGGATCCCCTCCTAACATGGATGCAAACCAGAGAGGACTAGGGGTGATGATGGATTAGGGTTTTTGCAGAGCGATTAGGAGCTAGATTGGACTATTTGATAATTCTTAATGATAATGTTAGACAATATTTTATGATAATAATAATAATTGCACTGAAAGTCATTTTTTACAACCCAGTATGAAGAAGACATGTAATTCTTTCGAGCTAGATTGGACTATTTGATAATACTTAATGTTATTGTTAGATAATATTTTATGATAATAATAATAATTGTGCCGGAATTTATTTTTACAACCCAATATGAATAAGATGTGTAATTACTTCCACGTTCAGTATGGAGTTGACACATGGCATTTTTAAAAAGTATTAATAACAAAAAATATTTGAATGTGGGCCATAAATAAAATATTTCAATGTCCACCTTAGTAAAATAATTTATATCAACTTTATATATAGAGAGATAATGTAATTGAAAGTACAAAGAAAAATTATGATGAGGATAGACGATTTTCACTTCCCACTATGACGGAGATGTGGAATAATTCCTTGAATGTTTAATATGGAGTTAAAACATGTCATTGAAAAGATAACAAAAAAATATTTCTATGTCAACCATAAATAAAGTGTTTCAATGTCCATCTCAGTAAAGTAATTTTATACCAACTTTATATAGAGAGAGGGAATTAAAGTAATAAAAAATATTAAAAAAAGAAATTGATAGGTGATTTCTACTTCCTATTACGAGGGAGATGTGTAATTCCTTCAATACTTAATATGGAGTTGACACATGTCATTTGAGAAATAACAAAAATATATTTATATGTCTACCATAAATAAAACATTTCAATATTATATATAATGGTGGTGATGATTACTATCCACTGGGACACTTTAATATAT
>JZKD02S1677035.1:44528-61159 GCA_000966675.3 Picea glauca | reverse complement strand
ATATAAATTTTAACTTCTTGACTTTCCCCCCTTCAGTGTGAGACTATGACCTAGTGGGGGTGCCCAGGCCACTGAGTCTCCTCATCACCTCTCTAAGAGGTGGGGGACATTACAAGTTGAGGGTTGTTGCAATAAGGATGTATGAGAATGTTATTGCTAAGTTTAAAAACACTCAGGGTTGGTCGAAAGAGATTAACTACAATATTAGAGTCAAACAAGGTTGTCCCTTGTCCCCTACCCTTTTTGGCATATACATTGACAAGTTAGAAGATTTTTTGGAAAAAATAGATTGTGTCGGCCCTACTCTCACTAGTATAGTCATCGATCTTCTTCTTTATGTTGATGATATCATTCTTATGGCAAGGAGTCCCCATGATATTGAAAACCAACTAAGAATCCTCAAGGATTTTTGCTCCAATATGGGTATGATTGTTAATGTTGATAAGACTAAGGTCATGATTATTAAATCCAATAAAATCACTTATGTTACATTCCTATATGACAACAACAACTTGGAGGAGGTGACTTCATACATAGTGAAACTTGGCATTGGTCAATTCCTAAAAAGCCATGTGATGAAAGAGTGTGTCACCTTTGTGACACTAAGAAGGTTGAAGATGAAAAACAATTTCTCTTAGATTGTCTAGCCTATACCCAAATTAGATCTCAGTTTAAAAATATGAGTAAAGATTTATTTTAATTTTTAGTGAATAAATATTAAATAAGATAAAAATAGGAAAAAGTTTAAATTAACTTAAATCTATTTTAAATTTGGATTTTATAATTATTATATAGGGTAAGTTTTTCTTTAGCTTAGTTTTTTTGGGGCATTGTCTAACTGTTATAAGCAAGGGCAACATAAATCAACAAGAAATCACAACTTTTTGTTATTTAAATTGAATTTATGAATGCAGAAATAGATTGTATTAGTGTATTGAAAAAACCCTAGCATTATACAGATTTAACCACTCAAATCTACATAAATATTCTTAAAAATTAAGTAAGACATTTGGATCAGATATTATGTTGGACATAAGATTTGAGGGGCCTTCGAGGAATTGCAAAATTAATGTTCAGTCGTAATGCTGATAGCTTCGTGCTTACAAAATCGATTCAGAGCTTCCTTCCACGGTCCTGTCGTCCTGTGGCTTCTGCACCTTGGGACTTGAGGAATTCTTTTAAATCCCCGTCATGATTCAACAGGCACACATATTTTAAACTACATTACATAAACAACAAAATAATCCAGAAAACAGAATCATGACACTTGCCTTCCCTGGCCGACGCATATGGCTACATGAAAATTTTCATCACCGGTCCGTCGGCCATGAAACTTTCCATTTCTGCGACTGAATTTCTTTACGGTGATCGCTCATTTCTCAGCCAGTCCAAACATTCAAAAGGTCTCCATAGCCAAAGAAATGGAAGTTATGGAGCTGGGCTCGTCCATTCATTACATTGACCAGTTTAACGGCTGTAATTAGTCCATCAGTGAAGGGCGAGTTCCTGGAACTCAGGCAGTCTCTGTCGCCGGCGGACAATAATGGACTTTACGACTCTGATAAACAGACAATCTGCAGTCCGTCTAACCGTTCGGAATGCGGACATAGATTTAAAGTAGGTCTGTTTCCAAGCGGAAAGTCTGTTTCCATTGAGGGTCTCGCGTTGCCATAACTTCCCTGGAATTCACTGCAATATTATTTTTCCCCTCACCATTGCCATTGCCAGTGGACAGATAATATCGAACAAACAGAGTGTCTCGGCCCCCGGCAGCCTTAACAATAACATTTCTGGCTTCCAAAATCTCCAAATTCAGAACCATGTGCGGAATTTGCTTTCGACAGGCCTCCATTCTATTCGTGCGTGAAGCCAATTTTTTGTCTCGGCTACAAAATCTTCAGGAAGAAAATTTCAGTAAGAACAAGCAACACAAAAATGCATTGAACTGCTTCTGCGTGATTAATCCAAAGCATATGAGAATGCATATACATATACTTGGAGATGATCTGATTTATCTTCATGATTTCAAAGGTGCAATGAGATCGTCGTGACTCCAACTTTAGATCATGTGAATCATATGAATTCGATCCAACTGAAAAATTGATTTGATTGAAATAATCAATTCGGTCTTTGTTAGTGAGTGGAGTAGGTATCTCGCACAATAAAGCCACTGCTCTCGGAAACATGTTGATATGATCATGAATTTATTTGATATCATGATCTTCACGAGAAATACAAAATACAATACGCCAACTTTCAAAACTGGACACTCATAAAGCTAATGCCACCTGTTCGACATCGTTATCTTGACTGTCACATTCAAAATCGATTCAATATTTCAATTGAGATTTAAAAACTGCATTCATCCGACGTCCAATCAAACGGTGCCATTAGGCAGCTTAACTTTAGCGCCCCTTATATATTGTGGAGTAAAATGTACGAGCACGCTGTTCACAATGTCCACGTGGATGACCTTTATATTTATGGATAATGTGGTGTGACTTATTCGAAGCTTTCTGTGCTGTGTTGATTCATCTGCAATCGCAACTTCATTGACCACTATGAGCAATAAAGGGTCGCCATTTTTTTGTTTTTTATTTGGAGAAATAGATTTTGGTGAAATAATCTTTTTTTTGTTTTTTATTATCAGTGTACCACTGTTTTGTGGTTCATCTTCTTCTAAGGTTGCAACACTCTGCAACAACCAAGGGGTGCGGACTTTGTCACCTAGGTCCATACTAGTGTCACTACTGGTATCCCTACTCGACACCATATCTACACCTCTTTGCGGGGCTATTCTCGTATGTGCTCCACTCTAGCACACCATACTCTCCTACACTATCACCTGGTGTGGTTTATTTTCTCTTCATCTTGGACCCGACCTGACCCCTCGTCATGTGCCTCTAGCTACTTCTTTTCCACTTCTCTTTTCCACTCTTTGTCTTATCTCAACTCTTATTGCGTACCTCTCGACTCTTTTTCTCTTTTTCTCTTTTGGGTCCATTCCATACCTCAATTCATATCAACAATTTATGAATCTTCCTCAATGGATCCATATTCTCTCTAACTTTTCCCCGTCTTTGTAACACCCCCCCACGGTAGGGGACTTTACTCGACCATTCGATCGGACTCCAAGGCATTTTCCTTCTCAGTCCTTCTACAAACTTTATTTCATCCTCGCTGAAAGAATCAATGTATTCCACTGTGAATTCAACAATGTAACCTTCTTTTACTCGAGAAAAGAAGAAATCAATAGCTCGAGTCCACTTATTAACCAAATCTCTCAATTCTTCAATCTTGGCTTGATCCCAAACCACTGGCTCCAATGGTCACACTAGAGAACTGGTAGCAGCTTTCTTTTTTATCCATTCATGCAACACTCAAGGAAATTCAACAAAGAAAATATCATGCATATATGAGTAAATATACTAGTATTTCCATTGCTTTGCATTCACCCCTAATCCTTGAGTCTCTCACAAGGAAAACTCATATTATTTTGGCTCTATCAAGTCTTGAATTTCCTCCTTAGAGGGATGCCACCTCATTTATTTCCTTCATCGATCTTGACAGTGGAACCATTTGTTGGTAGTTTTTATCCACGCTTTCACCTTATTATTGCTGAGGATTTTAGACCGAGGGTTCATCCAGAGTTGTCCAACAAAAACCCCAGAGCACCATCATATAAATCTTTGTCCAACGCTGAGGAAGGTCTCACACAAGATGCAAAGAGGATCATAGAGACCGTGAGGTCTTGTGGTAGGGATCAATGTTAAACACACAAAAATTTATCAGGATCGACATTCATGCAAGTCATATCTAACAAACTATTATGACTAAGAGTTAAAACAATACACACACATATTCACTTCATATATGATAGACACAAAATGGATCAAAATGGTCCCATATTTATTATTGGAGCCATTCCATAAAAATAGAGATATGCATTGCACATGAAAGATACATATGACAAACACAAAACTTCATATCTTCTGTATATAAATCCTCATAATTACTACATGTTGTTCAATGCGCCTTTGATCAACACTCATATATAAAACATACACAGAAATATATTCAAATTATTATAATATTACAACATACTCAGAGTGATCTCGATACTAAGGACTCAATGAGACTCTTCTCACCTCTCTCTATCTATATAATCAACCCTATCTCTGATATTACTGCTTCCTGTTATAACTTTCTTTGATGGGGAGTGTTGTCTCATTCTGCTCTTCTCCACTCATTTAGCTCACAAAAATTCCTCACACGCTTATGGTTTCTGCCACAGCTCCATGCAAAAATTCTTATCAATGGAAATATTAACTTCCTAGCCAACTCTTCCTCTGGTAGTCCCACGTCCTCATATGCTACTGGTAGTAATCATTCAGGGAGATTTCCTAATGATTCATTTCTTGATTCTGGTGGGCCTCTTCTTGATTTTCGATACAACTGAAAAAAATCAGACCGGCATGCACTTATATTTTAAGTTTGGTGTGCAACTGAAAAAACTTGGTTTGGCCCGCACTCTATTTCATTCCTCGCACATTTCATTATACGTATGAAAAACTATAGAATGAGCGTGCACAGCTTCATTTGTGTTTTCACGCAAAACTGAACCCAAAACTTTGGGTGCCAACACCCTCTCTCTCTCTCTCCCTCTCTCCCTCTCCCTCTCCCTCTCCAAATATCGGTCGCCCTCCCTCACTCTCTGCCATTGTCTCTCTCTCTCTCTCCCCCTCTATCTCCCTCCACCATCTCTCTCTCTCCCTCTCTGTCTCCCACTCACTCTCTCCCCTTCTCTCCCTCTCTCCCCCAATCTACCCCTCTATTTCCCACCTCTATCTCACTCTCTCTTACATGACTTCTTACTCTCTCCATATTCCTATCTCTTTATCTCTCTCTCTCTCTCCCACCTTCTCTAACTCCCACCCATTATCCTCCCCTCTTTCCCTCTCTCTCTATATATATATCTCTCTTTTTCATGCTCGATCACTCTCTCCCCTTATCTCCCTCTCTCTCTCTATCCACACCAATATACCTCTCTATTTTTCCCCTAATATCCTCCCCACTCTTTCCCTCTCTCTCTACCACCTATCTCTCTCTCCCTCCCACTCAATTCATCTCTCTCTACCTCTCTCCATATCTCTATACTCCCCCATCCCATATCTAACCCCCCTCCTTCTCTCTCTCTCCCCCCTCATCATTCTCTCTCAACCCCCTCCCTCCCTCTCTCTCTCTCTCTCTTACCCCATCCTCTCTCACCCCATTCCCCCTCTCTCTTCCCGCTCCCTATAGAGAGAGGTAGGGAGTGAGAGGGAGAGAGAGTGTGGTTCATAGATATAGAGAGAGTGTTAGAAAGAGGGGGAGAGAACGAGTGAGAGTGTGAGTGAGAGTGAGGAGAGAGGGGGGGAAGACAAAGACATGTGTGTTGTAGTAAAATCCCCCTGCAGACAGGTGAATCTCCTCTTGGATTCTAGACCCCTGTACTAAGACAGAAGGATGCTAACATTGGAAACTAATATCTCTTTGAATCTAATTACCTAATCATAAAGAAAATGAGAAGGGAAGAAAGTGTGATACACCTTATTCCAGTGTTTGTCCTCGCTTCTCCAATTTGAGCTTGATCCCCGAACTCCTTGGCACCATTCGACACCTGCAATGCAATGGACAACAAGAAGACAAATAACTCCTATTCTACTCTATGAGATTAGTCTAATCAAATCCATCTATAATAGACAACATATGTGAAGATACATAGATTATAAGGGAATAGGACAAGCATATATTAATGATAAATCAAAAGATATGCTTACAAACCATAGATGAAGTCGCAACAACCTCTCCAAGTCCTCCTCTTCCAGCCCTTGCACAAAGCTCCCAAAATCATAGGTTTGATATCCTAAAGCTTTCTCCCAAAACCATAGGTTTGATACCTCAAATTTGGATTTTTCATCTCCATGGAAAACCCTCATTATATAGGATTTGGAGGCTTAACCATCATGGAGAGGATCACTCATCAGATCCACTAAAAAGCGATCTCTTAAGATATTTAGGGAGAAAATATCTCTTAAGGATTTTAGGGAGGAAATATCTCTCAAGGATTTTAGGGAGGAAATATTTCAACCATCCATGATATCCTCCACCTTCCCTAAAAAATAGGAAACCAAATGCGAGGTGGATTCTCACACTTATTAATTTATTTTTCATGAATATTAATAATAATTCATGTTCACTTGATTCTCACACTTAATTAATTTATTTTTCATGAATATTAATAATAATTCATGTGCACTTGGTATTTTGACCTTCATGTAATATATCCATCCTTCACATTGACTAGGAATTGTGACATAGGTTATTCCATGGTGTCAAGGTGTATGAGACACTTATATGACACTTACGACACTTAGGGTGAGGTACCTAGGTGTGCAAATTTCATGTGTAACAGAATGCCCCCTAAAGTGTGAGGTCAGAAGAGAGAATGATGGCCGAAACACTTTACAAATCTTTAATGCAAGGGTGTGGAGTTGGAGAACCTGGAAGAAGCTGAAAACAACTCTCAAACAGTATGAAAAAAATGTTCCATTTTTTAAGCAGGCATACCTATGCTTAGAATACAAGATGACTCAAAACATGGTCATCGACCAATACACTGCGGATCCATGAAAAGTATTGACTAAGGATATGGCCACCAAAGATACAATTTGGATCCATACCTCCATGAAATGAATTGATTGTAGCCACTAAAAATACACAGTGGAGCTACGAGATGACAAAACATATCAACAGCCCAATACAATGTGGATCTATTTGATATTCTATACATCAACATGCTCAAATAATCTCCTTCGTAGCCTGGGCAAAGTATTTTAACAGAGTGAATGCTATACCCAGGGTCTTCCTCCCAATCCCGATGTGGTACGAATCTAGCCATGTGAATAGATGTTTTGATGTCGAACATGGTACACACCACTTGATTATTAGTCACTGATGTAAGCCATTAACAAGTGCAAGGGAAATCACCAGTGATTTCAATGACTCCCAAGGTACACTAGTACAATCCAACGAATGTGAATAAATGAACTGAGGTCGAACATTATTGGAATCATTTGATTATAGGTCAATGATGTAAACCCGTTGTCGGATGTGAGGAGGCCTGCCATTGAGGCATGTATGTCCCAAGGAACTAACTGGTTTCTAAGCCTAATTCCTGGATGATGTGTTGAAGTCGACAAGAAAAGACTCATCAAAGGAGGGCCTTGATGTATCCCCCATCAGCGATACGAAACTAACATAGGAAAGTAATGTAATATGGTGAATCAAATGAGTATGAACTAACACAGGAAATGGAAACTTGTAATACTACAAATGGATGGTTTGAAGTGGAACTTCCCTTGAACATGATGAAGCACGACAACTGACTTGGCAGCATTGACTCAACGAGTACCAAAATGTAATGTGACAACAATAAGAGCACTCTTTGTCTGGACGAAAAAGTATGGTGACACATAGAATTGGTATGACTCAGAGACAAGAAGATTACTCAAATGTAAGATGAGACGCAAATAGGTTCCATTTTCAAGGCAGACAAAAGATTTCATAAAGGATTCTCAAAACTTGACCCACTTCCTTCAATTTTTTCCCCCACTAAGATAGATGAGTACCTCTTTTTAATTTAACAAGCTCGAGAAGGGTAACACATGCTCGATATAACTCACCTTCGGTAAGTCCATATTCCTTTGTTTAACGAACTGGAAGAAGTAAGGGTTTGTTTCCATATGGGCCCTTTAATGTCTAGTTTAGCGAGTCCAGAGAAGAAAAACTCGATGGTTTTTCATGTTTAGAGAGTCTAAAAAGAAATTAAAGACGGCTCCAGGGTTGTCCTTTTTCATAATTTTAGTCTTGCAAGGCCAAAAAAGAGATAAACTACCACTCAAAAGATGTTCTTTCAAACCTTTTAACGAGTGTGAAAGGAAAAAAGATCACTCAACAATATTTTCATGTTTAGAGAGTCTGAAAATAGCTTAAAGGAGACTCCAGGGGGGTTCATTTTTCATGTAACCTCTATGAGTTTGAAAAAGTGATAAAAGTAGTATACTCGATTACATTCTCATGTATTTACGAGCACGAGAAAGAAAAAAGACTAAGCTCGGTATTGGTTGAACATTTTTACACAAGCTTGAAACAAAATTAAGCTATGCTTGTAAATTCTCAATGTAATTTCCAAAGGTTGGGATACCCATGGATGGTTGGTAATATTCCCCCAGCTTGAAAAGCTAGCGGCTTAACTCCAGAATGATAATCAAAGGCTGGAGACAGGCCCCCCCAAGCTTCATTTCATTCACTGACTTTGAGGTTGTCACCAATTTTTGTACTAGATGGAGAAAAAGGATAAGGGTGGATGAAATGAAGGTTCAAATACGAGACCTAACGAAAGACTTGACTTGACATCTACGAGATCTAGCTAAAGACTCGACTCTATATCTACGAGATCTAGCAAAAGAATCGACTTGTTAGGAGAGGTGATTGTTTCATTTTTTAATGAGATTGTCATAGGAAAAGAACTATGCTCAAGCCCTTTGTTTCATTTTTCAATGAGCTTTCCACAGAGAAGAAAAATTATGCTCATGGCTCCGAGTTCAATCCCCAGATTTTTGTTTCATTTTTTAATGAGCTTGCCACAGAGAGGAAAACTATGCTCATGATCTTTGTTTCATTTTTTAATGAGCTTTCCACAGAGAAGCGAAAACTATGCTCGTAGCTTATGTTTCATTTTTTAATGAGCTTTCCATAGAGAGGAAAACTATGATCGTACCTCTCCTTGATCATGGCTTCCAAGAGGACAATGATCTGGAAAGAATACATGTCAAGGGACAAACGCCAGCCATGGATTTCAGGAGATCTTCATTAGATGGAAGAAAAACACTCTGGAAGGAATACATATCGACAACCTTGATAAGGGTAGGTAAATCTGGCTCTAATAGCCCTATCGAAGAGATGACCATGTCAACTACTGGATCTAAGTCAGGAGAAGGGAGAGATTCCACTATGAGGGAGATGTGTAATTCTTTGAGTGCTTAATATGGGGTTGACACATGTCATTTAAAAAATAATAAACAGATATTTATATGAACATAAATACAATATTTCAATGCTCATCCTAGTAAAATAATTTTATATCAACTTTATATGTAGAGATAAGTAAAGTAATTAAAAGTATGACAACACAAATTATATACATTGTTAAGTGTAGAGAAAACATAGGAGCCTGAAGGTTTTTTTTAAAAACCTACAACTCACTGGAAATGGAAGATAGGGGTTCTTGTCCCTAGTGGATACAAGTTGTGGCTAGTAGGGAGATCCGCCCAAACATAGGATCATCAAAGAGTTCCTAGCCGAAGCTAACGATATTTGGTTTTTTTCTTTTTCAATTTTTTTTGTTTTTTAGAGGCTATTCCAGTGAGTTCTATTATTGCTTGTACCATGGTCGTTATGGACCCTCTTTCTTTTTGGACCTATCCCTTCAGTAAATTAATACAGTGTTGAATTTTTTTGTTGGGAACAGAGTTCTAAATTGACTGTATGGCAGTGGTCTTCTCGACAGGTGGGAGAAGTCGTAGAAGTGAGAGGTGGCAACATGTTAATAATGGTTCAGAAGCATCCGGATGGAAGCTGAGGTCAACACACTTATGGGTGCGGCTAACGAGGCCATTTGGAAGAGTTTCGGGCTATTTTCCTTGGTTGATGAGATTTGTGCAGTTACTGACTTTACTGGGGTGAAGCAAGTTCCATTTGCAAGTTCTTCCAAATTTCCTCCAGTAACGAGTGCTCCTGCCATTTCTAGTGGCCCGTTTACTTTTGAATTCTTACTTGGTGGTACCACCCTTCGTAGGAATTTAGTTACAGAGTATTTCCGGGGTGGTGGAACATTTGCAGGGTCGTCGATTAGTCGTTTACTATAGGGGAAGAAGGTTTCTAGAGCCCATGGTAGTAAAAAATCATGGAAACCTAATAAATCCAAATGTGGAATGGTCATAGGTGCTAATGTTGGGCTTGAGGAAAGTGTACAGTTGTCACTCTATGCATTGGTGGGACATCTTTCCTACTGTTCTATGTGTAAACTTCCATTCCCATCCTGGATAATGAGCGCTTGGTCCCCTTTGCTGGGATACGTCCCGGAAGTGATTTACTTGTCACATGGCTAGTTTGGATTCCTTTTCAGAACGCAAGAGGATACCCAGAAGATATTGGAAAAATTGTGGGATGTAAGTGGTTACAGTCTGATGTTAAAAACGTGGTGGGTTAGTTTTGACCCTACTACCAAATATTTTCATTTTCGTCACTTGTGCATCTTGTTACTAGGGCTACCACTACAAATTTGGAATGAAAAGGCTCTAGAAGCCATAGGCAACGAGCTCGGCTGGTTTATTTGCCTCAACAAACACTCCTTAAGAAATTTAGATAGAAGATTAGGAAATTTTTAGTGGAGATAGATATTCATTCAGGCTTACTGTAGTCCCTAGAGATAGTCTGGCGGGGCCATACAGTGACCCAAAGGCTGGATTATCTCGGTATCCCCTTTAGATACTCAAATTTCCATAGGACTGGACATTTGAGAATGGACTATTTAGGCGTGTTGGAGGAGGAGTAATATGAAGCCTCCTTGCTTAGGAAATAAACTAGAGAAGACTCACCAGGAGTGGATTCTCATGCTACCGAAGTCTACTACCATGCAGAGGGGGAGGAAAGACCGATTACGACTATGGACACTTTGACGGGTAAGATTAAATCCTTTTTTCCCTCACTCTATTTCTCCTTGTTTTCATGGGAGTGTGATGCTATGGACTCTTCTACTTCATTGGGAAATGGGAACTCCCTGGACTCTCTTTTTGAACCTTTGTTGGACCATGCTAGAATTTTCCCATCTGGTTTAGTTTCTACTTCTCAGTTTTAGGTGTGAGCTCATAGTTCTACCTTGCCAAAGATGGTGAACACCCAAGACTGTAGGGGAAAAACACTGGAACCTGGTGGGGTCACCACTGAACAACAATTTTTTTTTTCTAAAAGGAAAGAAGAAGCCAATGTGGTAGGGAGCCTCACTAGTGAAACTGTGGTTGAAATGGAAGTCCAACCTTGTTTAAGGGAAACAAAACTAGGATAAAACTCGTTGGGATATATCCTGGATACTCTGGTACCTACCTTTAGAGAGACGTTGTCTCCAATGCCATTACCCACGTATCAGGGGAGTTCGCTACTTAGCAGAGAAGTGTCGACTAAAACTTTAAACTTGTGTGATGGATCTCAGGAGGCCCATGGGAAAGAATTATCCTAGTCGAGGGGTTTGGTCTTGGGGATCTCTTCATTAAAAACTAGGAGTGCCTGGAAAAAATCCTGTAACTCTACTTTCACAAATCCTGTAACTCTTTCCACAAAAATTACTGATTTTGGGGTGCTTAGAGGCATCAAATCCCTAGCCAGGGAAAATTCATGATCTTGCTCTCCTTACACATAAGAGGGGTGGGAGGCACGCTAAAAAATTCTTCCCTACGACAGCTACTAGATAGGATTATTCCTGATATTATTTTTCTTCAAGAAACTTTGGTTGATGAGAAGAGGGCTCGGATTTTCATAAATGCCTTACGACCTTCGTGGTTAGTTTGTTTGGTTAATTTAGTTGGCAAGTATTGGGGTATTTTGGTGAAATGGTATCCCTATAAGTTTGATATGGTTCCTTTCCTAACTTGTGGTGGTATAATGTTGATAGGTACATGTTGTGAAAATAAAAGGAAGTTATCTCTCTTAAACATATATGGTCCTTGCTCAGACAAAATCTCATTTTGGGACAAAGTATATGATAAAGGCTTGCTAGTTGGGATGAATCTCATTACAGCAGGTGACTTTAAATTTATGTTAAATGTCGATGAGGTTTGGGGGAACATAACACTTCAGGACTATGCAGCTGGGTACTTAAAAATGATTTTTCAAAGAAATAAACTTATGGATATTTTACTGGAGAAAGTACCTCCATTGAGGAGAAATGGAAGATCGTGATCTAAGAGTATCTCAAAAAGGATGGACCTAGTTTTTATATCATGGGACCTATTGAACCATATGGGAAGGTATAGGTTGTGGGTCGTATATCCCTTCCTTTCGAATTATGCTCCAGTTATTCTGTGGCTAGAAACTTCAACACATCGATCAACTTACCCGTTTAAGTTAAATCTGACAAGGCTGGAGGAACCTGAATTTTCGTAAATTTTCCATGAGGTCTGCAATGACCATATATTCTTACAAGAAATAGGTATTCAAATAAGACTAGTGTGGAAACTGAAACTTTTGAAACAAAGATTCAAAAGCCGGGAAAAGCAACAGAGGTTGCAAAAAAACTTAATATTAGTCCAGCCGGAGGAGGATATCCAGGCCACAGTTCTAGAGATCACAAGGGGGGTTTGGAGAACAAAGATATATAACCACTTAAATACCTTAGAGGAAGAACAAAACAGAATACTCCTGGTAGAAGAGGAAATTTGGAGACAGAGGAGCAGGGTAATATGGATAAAAAGTGGGGACCAAAATATGATTTTTTTTCACCACTTTGCTAGTTTCAAAAGAAATTGCAAACACATTTGGGAATTGACGTCTGAAGACTAGGTGGTTCTATCTGGACAGGAGGATCTTAAAAAATATGCTTACAGATATTACAAAATTTTCTTCGAGGAGTCAGGCCATACAAATACTTTTGATCTGGTTGTTGTAGTCAAACAATACCCCCGATTAGTAGAGGAGGAGGAAGCAATACATCTTGAAAGACCTTGTACAAAGCTGGAGATTTGGGAATTACTCAAATCTTTCACAAAGGACAAAAATCTGGGACCTAATGGGTGGGTTGTCGAGTTCTTCATTCACTTCTTTGAATTAGTAGGGGACGAGTTATGGGAGTTGGTTGAGGACTCCATGATTAGAGGTGAAGTGGTTAGAGCCATAAATTCGACCTTTTTGTCTCTCATTCCCAAAGACAAAAAACCAACTACTTTTGGAGACTTCAAACCCATAACATTGTGTAATCTGTGCTACAAGATTATTGCAAAATTTGTAGCGAATAGGTTCAAACCTATTCTCTCTAGGACCTTATCTGGTGAACAATTGGGTTTTTTAAAAGGGCGTTAGATTATGGATGTCATTGGTACTACCCAAGAATTCTTACACAACATTAAGTTGAGAAAATTGCAGGCTTTAATTTTGAAACTTGATCTAAAAAAAACATATAATTGTATTAATTGGTACTTTTTAAGATTGATCTTATTACAAATTGGTTTTGGTTTTTCGACCACCAAGTGGATAATGAGTTGTGTGTCCACTGCAACTTTTGCGATATTGATCAATGGGGAGACTACCTCTTTATTCCAGAGTGAAAGAGGATTGAGGCAAGGATGCCTCATTTCCCCATTACTGTTCATTTTAGTGATGGAAGGATTAAGTTTTCTCCTAAAGAATAGCCAGGTTGATGGGATTATAACTGGGGTAAAGGTCACAAGATTAGTAAAGATCCTGCATATTTTCTTTGTGGATGATGTTCTTTTAATGACAAAAGAAAATCTTTAGGAATGGAGGGAGATTGAAATTATCTTAAAAACCTTTTGTAGAGTGTCGGGTTTGTAGGTAAACATGACAAAGTCCACCTTTCATTACTTGGGTCTCTAAGGGGAAGATTTAGAAACTTTTAAAGCTACTTCCTCTTGCAACTGTATTGATCTCTCTGAATTTTTTAAATATCTAGGAAATTATCTCAATATTGATAGGTACAAGGTGGAAGACTAGAGGTGGTTAGTTGCAAAATTTGAAAAAAGAATCAGGCTCTGGTGTAATATATGGCTTTCACTAGGTGCACGTTTAGTACTGATAAAATATGTTTTAGAAAGTCAAGCCGTGTATTGGATGGAGCTAGCTTCCATTCGTATTTTTGTTCTCAACAAGATTATACAACTAATATTTTCTTTCCTATGGTTGGGTTGTAGTGAAAAGAAAAATTTATATCTTAGCAGTTGGGATTCTATCTCAAGACCGAAGATTTTAGGAAGATGGGGTCTGTGAAACATTTTATTATTTAACAAAGCGCTGGAGGAAAACTCTCTTTGGCATGTTTTGGTGAACGATGGAATATGGAATGGATTCATAAAAGGAAAATACCTTCCCCATTGCTCGGTAGCTACCTGGATCAGGTTGGCTACATATAGAACGACAAATGCATCTCATATTTTGAACATAGAATATTTTCATCTATTTGTAGAGACACTTTCTCCTTGTCTTGCAATTAATTATTCAACCACCTGGAATTATTTATGAAGAACTCATGCTAATATCCCACTAGGTACTTTCTAACATCTTCCACTCGTCTCATTCCCATTTCTATTTGATTCATCATTTCACTCTTCAAAAGAATGTTTATATTTTCATACATTTATGTTTATATTTTCATATAATTATTAACATGCTTTTAACTTCATGCCATTATGTTTATATTTTCATACAATAATAAACAAGCTCTTGACTTTATACAATTATTATGACAAGGCAACATAAACAGTTTTGATGTACTTGGCATTAAAGATTACAATCGGATGGCGCTCTGTGGTTCACAGTCTATGGAGGCTCGTGGGCCAGCTACTGCAGTCACGATCCTTCCGCTCTTCTAAGACCCATCCATACACCTCTTCCCCACCCCCTCCCTGATATGACCTCTGGACAGTCACGCCTTTCCCTCCACTTTTCCCTCCCACTCTTCCCTCCCCTCCCTACCCATCCTTCAGCGTCACTTTCCTCCCTCCTATTTTCTCTCCTCCCGGAAGCAGGGGCTGACCTACCTACACTAACAATCCACCCATGGATACCTATGATGATGAGATGGACTACTCCTTGGACCTGGGTTAATCCCTACCCTGGCTTGGGCCAACTAGCAACACCACTCCCTCTGTCGGCCCACCGCTCTCCCTGCAATCCTCTCTGAGCTTCTCTTCGCTCTCTGCCCGATTCCTCAATCTGACTTCCTTTCTCACCTCTCAGGTTTTTCAGACTCCTCGCCCCCTTTTTTCACTGCTTCCCCCTCCTGGATAGGCCACGATCATTGGACCCTTCCTTCGGCTCCCCCTTTAACCCCTATCCTCCTCTTAAACCCCGCTCTCTTCAGCGCCCCCACCCCGACTCTCCCCTCTGCTCCACTCTCCCCCGCCTTCTTCACTCTCTACTCTTCTCCTCTCTTCGTCGATGTCTCTTGGTCAACCCCTGACCCAGTGATCCCCCCCTATCCTACCCTTTATCTAGGATAACTCTAAGTTCACCTCGATACTCTCCCGAGCTCAATTTTTGAATCCCAGACTACAAGGGAGAAACCGACTCAAGAATACATCCCAGACTTCTCCACCGGCTTCTTTCTTCCACCGGAATGTCTCTCCTGTCATCTGGGTCAAAATTATCCAACTCCATATCAAGGCTTCATAGCAGCGCATCTCCTTCCTCATAATCTCAATGGATGGGACTACAACTTTAACGAATCTCCAGACTCTCTCTTTCCCTTCAGCTCTGAACCAGGGAACCCTAGCTTCTCTGGAGAAAAAAGAAGAAAAATAAATAAATGCTTATGGTCTTCCAAGGCCAACTCCAACTTCACACTTGGAAACGACCTCACAATGGTTGGAGTTTCAATTTTGGCAGACAAATCCCTCGTAGGTAAATCGTACGGTCGACATTTCAGCGAAAGAACCCTACAAACCTGGGCTGCTACAAACTGGGGAGAAAATCAGACAGACTCTCCTAACATATTCTGACTTTCTATAGGTTGGTTCATGATTATATTTGTTGATCCAACACAAGCCTTGGAAGCTCTTCACACCAGCTGGACCATTGACTCCTCCCTGGTTCTTATGAAACCCTGGAACCCCACGTTTGATGCAATATGTGAAAGAATCGACTTTATTCCCATTTGGGTCCGCCTCCCAGGACTGCCCCCTCACCTCTGGTCGGAAAGCTGCTTCAAAGCACTCGGGAATTTCCTTGGGGAATACATCTCTATAGATATGAGATTTCTCTCTACTGGAAACATGGTTGTTTCACGCATATTGGTATCCCTCAACATCAGGGAAGGATTAAGGGAGTTCATTAACCTAACAGACCTAGGACACACTAGAGTCCATACCTTGGACTATGAAGGAGTGCCTTTCTTATGCAGACGATGCCACAAGTATGGACATGTGGTAAAATATTGCACAAAACCCTTCAGAAGAAGGAACAACTACAACACAAATGAAAACAGAGGCCAAGGACAAAGGAGACTAGAAACAATCGAGGGTCACTCCCCCTCAATGGGGTCAAAAACTTCAGGGACTCCTTCCCCTTATTCTGCAGCACTCCAAGACACAATAGTCCAACAATATCCTCCTTTTGAGAATCCTCCAGAGCCACTCCACAACACCCATGCGCTAATTACCACTACAAGCGAAGGGGCTTCTTCAAACCACTTTCAAGAGGTTTTGCCACAAATCCTTCTTAACGATTTCCTGGGTATGCATCTTTCTTCTCCCCACCATTTTTCTGGTTTTCGAAATTCTTTCAATTTTTTCCTAAATGGGTGA
>JZKD02S1677035.1:0-20031 GCA_000966675.3 Picea glauca | reverse complement strand
TGATGATGATGATGATGATGAAGGTAATAAATTACTTCGATTTCTTGAAAATTGTGTTTCTATGCTCAAAACGCATTGAGAGAAGCCTTCTAAGATCACCATAGTTTTGGTGACTTCGCAAGTTAGGTTAGGAAGGTCTGTATTGTGGAAAATATTTTTAAATTGGGATCTAATATGGGCATATAATTCAACTCATGTGGTTGAAGATATTGTGGTGTTGTATGACAGTTAGTTAGGGATCATGGGATATGGATCTTCATGATGGGTGGTGAAATTGACGGTTTCCTTTATGTGGAATCGGGTCAATCGTCCTACTATCGGTGATCTATGTAATTTTATATTCCCTATGGTGCTTGGAAATAATGGAGTGGGCTTATTTTCCATATCTACCAATATGATCCACTAAGATCAGCTAAGGTTGGCGGAAATTTGTTGTTGTCAATAGCTTGTACATGTTACTTAATGGTGTGGACAGTGTTGCACATACACTAGTCTTATTTGTTGGTGGCACCGCTAATGTTTCTTGTGCACCCCTCTGTGATTGGCTTGTTAGGTTATTTGATTGTAGTGGCCCTTGGTGGGTTGCATTGTGGCCTCATGTGTGCCCTTCCAATCAATTGTTGCCCCGATGGATTTGTATCAGGCTCAGCCGATTCTTGAAATATCCATTGAGAAATGAGGTGTTAGCACAGGGGCAGACCCAGGGTTCAGCTATAACAACACACCAACAAGCCCTAACTACTGGCCCTTTCGGCAACACTTGCGAATCAGATGAAGTCTCACCCGAAGTAGCGATAGGGGGTTGCAGGACACAGGTGTCTACAACCAGAGGAAATGCAAAGTGGGTCCAGGGCAACTCACACACATAGATCTAGTTATTTTTTTATCTTCCTTAAGCCTACTGTGCAAACTATATCTCAGATCTAAAACAATATTTCATTGACAGTATATCAGAGGTCAGAAGAACACAACATCAATCACACACAACAAGAAGATATACGTGGTTCACCCTCTCCCTAGGGCTACGTCCACAGAACTGCGCTTTATAATATATTAGATGAAAGCATACAGTTCTATCTGCACTCTTAGCTTGCAGATCTCTCTTTCTTTCTCTTCTTCTCTCCCCTCCCTGGGCACCTAGCTGTAGGGTTGATCTTTGCACCTAGTTGCAAGGTTGATCTTCGCACCCAGCTGAAGATCTTACAACACAGACTTCGCTCACCACACAATACTTCTCTCTCCACAATAACAACAATCACTCATCATAACATAATCGAACCCATCTCAGGTCCTCTTGAACTTTATTTATACATTACAATGACTCTCGGAAAACCTTAGGCCGAAACATAGGTGTCAAAACCCTAAATACCAAAACCCAAGCTGTCTAAAACCCTAGGTCAACTTGACCTGCATTTTCAGGGCTTCGTCGGCCTGTATTTCCTTCTTTCCTGCAAGGTACTCCAAAGCATCCATTGGTGGATTTTTCCGCTTGCTGTGTTTTCCACAATCCATATTCCTTGTTGATCTGTCTTCCTCGATATCCTCATTCAACGACTTTCTTTCTCTTACTTCGCTCCGTCTTTTCTTCTCTTTTTGGCCACTTCGACCCAATCTCAATGAACTTGTCTTTCGCACAGTTCACACTTCGCGCTTCTTTTATTAATCTTTGCAACCTTCCATAACCAAGGGCCAATGGGCCCCCAACACCCACATGTGACTCGTTCTGAGGCAATTCAAGTCTGAACCTTCTGTTTTTCTTCGTCTGCAGACTGCACGGGGCAGCCTGTGCTTTCTGCTTTGTCTTTCCCTTCCTTGTGCAGACTGCATTTTATGTGTCTGGTACCCAGTTTCAATTGCACCTAGTACCTAGACCCTTATTCTCATGCTTTTACTGAGAGTTGCAAGGCAGTTGGTTGCCATAGTACAATTTCAACCGGCTCACATTCACTAAACCTTCCTTCCATTCTCCATTCAAAGTCTTCAGCTGCACAACTCCTCCTTCTATAACATAAGAAACCTCATGTGGCCCAAGCCAACTTGTCTTGAACTTCCCTGGATGCTTCATGAACTTGATGTCATATACTAATACCAGATCTCCTTATTTAAAGGATTTCTTCTTGATGTGCCTATCATGATAGGCCTTTTCTCGTTCCTTTTGTACCTGCTAATGAAAACCTGCAATAATTTTGTCTTCTTCCAGTTCTACCAATTGCGCGAGCCTATCTTGAACAGTGCCAGTGTCATCCATATCTGTGAATGATGTAATTATTAAGATAGGAACTAAATATTCCATGGGGACAACTACTTCTAGACCATAAATTAGCTTAAAGGGAGTCTACATTGTCAGTTTCTTGCAAGTAGTTCTATAGGCCCATAACACTGTTGGTACTCTCGAATCCCAATCATCCATGTTCACACTACAAATCCTCGTCAACGTTGTCTCCAAGATATTATTGAAAGCTTCGACCGTCCCATTTATTTGTGGATGGTAAGGAGTACTCTTATGATGGTGGACTTCAGATTCCTGAGTCAAAGCTTCAATGGTATTATTAATAAAATGTGTACCTTGATCGCTCATAAGGTTCTTCGGGCATCCAAACCGGGTTATGATATCATCAAATATAAATCACGCAACTGTAGTCACACTATAGTCCTTCAATGCTCTTTCTTCTTCCCATCTTGTCAAATACTATGTCGCGGTGATGATGTATCTAGCTCCTGTGCGCTTTCTTGGTGGGTTGATAGGTCCCACAAATTCAATTTCCCATTTCTCAAATGCCTGCAAATTCAGTTGCGGTGCTAAAGGCATCTCATCTCTTCGGGAAGGCTTCCCAATTATTTGTCATACATCACAAGATTTATAATATTCCTTAGCATCTTTATGTAAAGTAGGCCACCAGAGGCCAGCTCTAAGAACCTTTTGCGTTGTTTCTTTCCCTGCATAGTGTCCTCCTGCGATGCCTTCATGTGCTTCTGCTAAAATCAGTGGTCTTTCTGCCTCCATAACACATCTCCTCTGGATCTCATTAGGTCCCATCTTGTATAGTTGTCCAGCTATAAGTGAAAAATCTGAAGCGCGAACTATCAGTTGTTTCTTCTGGCTGATTGTATATTCACTAGGTGTGATTCCTGTTGACAGGAACTGGACTATCTCGACGAAGTGATCATCAACCCTTCTGATGGCCAGTAGTTATGCATCTAGTAGTGTATCCTCCAAACTAGTAGGTTCCTCTCCATGCTCCAACCTAGACAAATGATCAGGTCCCTTGTTCATTCTCCCTGGCTTGAACACAATCTCAAAATCATATTCCTGGAATAACAGTAGCCATCTGCATATTCTTCCCCCCAACACTGGCTTGTTGACTAGGTATTTCAACGCAGAGTGATCAGTGAACATCTTAAAATTTCCTCCCAACAAGTAGTGTCGAAACTTCTGCAGTGCGTACATCATGGCTAAACCTTCTCTCTCAGTGGTAGTGTAGTTTATCTCAGTTGTAGATAGCTTCCTACTGGCAAAGGCTAACAGGTGGTCAATATCTTCTGCTCCTGGTTGTGCTAACACTGCTCCTAGTGCAATAGATTAAGCATCGACATGCATGTGAAATTCCTTACTCCAATATGGGAAAACCAGAATAGGCGCAGTGTGTTGAAGCTTTGTTGGCATTCTTCTATCCATTGAAACTGACAGTCTTTCTTCAAAATCTTTTCCATGGGTGTTGTAATCTGTGCATATCCCTTAATGAACTTCCTATAGTATCTGGTATGTCCCAGCATAGTGCGCGGTTGTCTAACCGAAGTANGGGGGGGGGGGAGGGGTAGATCAACAATAATGGCAATCTTGGACGGATCTACCAGCAACCCCTGTTTACACACAATATGCCCTAGCAACACTCCAAAGGGTGAAAATAAGATGCACTTCTTCAGGTTCAGGGCAATATGACATTGCCTGCACTTATCCAACATTAGTCTTAAACATTCAATATGATTTTGGAATAAGCTAAAAACAGTCCAATCATCAAAATATGCTTCCAAAAATTTGTGTAAAAACTCCTTGAATGATTCAACCACCACCATAGAAAACATGGTTGGTGCATTCTTCAATCCAAAAGGCATCATTGTGTACTGGTAGGAACCTCATTCTATTGCAAATGTGGTCTTATAGAAATCTTCTTTGGAAATCCTGATCTGGTGATAACCTGAAAATCCATTTGTGAAGGAGTAAACTTCCTGACCTCCTACATTATCTAACACTTCATCTGTAAACATTATAGGGAATGGGTCATGCAAACATGCATCATTCATCTTCCTGAGATCTACATAGATCATGATCTCTCCTGCCTTCTTATCTTCGACCACCATAGGGCTAATCCATTCTGACTCTTCCAGAGTTTCGATGATTCCTTCTTCCAACATCCTATCTAGTTTAATCTTTACTTTCTGCTTATATTTGGGATTCAATCTGTAGGGTCTCTACTTAACTGGCCTGACATCTGGCTTCAAGGGGATCTTCACCTCTCCCATGGGCCCTTTAATTCCCTTCATATCAGTGAACCTGGTTGGAAACAAGTCCTTATATTCATGCAGTAATTATGTGATCTTATGAATGGTGGAATCATCCCAGTAATCTCCAAAATTAGCAAGCTTAGGTGCTTGCTCTGTTCTAATATTAACTTTCTTTATTTTGATCGGTTGTCCTATGAAAGGTGGTTCGACTCCTGGTCCTTGTACATCTCTTTGTCCTTCTATTTTTGCAATGTTCACCTTCCTAGGATCATCGTCTTCATCGGCATTGATATTGTAACATCCTTAAAAATTTTGAAGAGGTTCAGTCCATTCATCCTCTTCTTGCTCAACAGGGAGGCTAGGTGCCTCCTCAAATACTTTCTATCTGACAACCTATAAATCTTGATCCACCATGGGATATTGACTCTCAAATAAAAATGTAGCTACAAAGTTCTGAGTCATACCGTAACAATTTGAAGTGGTGAGGTGTAGTTCTTCTTAACGATACCAATTGATAGGCATTGTGTCCAGAGTGTTAATCAATTTATGCACCCACTTCTCTTGAGGAATGCTTCTCCAGGTCTCCTCACAACCTCACACGTGGTCCTTCAGACAAATTTGACCTGTGTATCGAACTTCACATCCTTCTACTTGTTCTGAAAAGCACATTGCCATCAAAGTGTGACATTGCATTCAGTCTGCGATGTTCTTTTTATGTGTCCTCCACCATCTTGTTGGAGTTGCTTTCAAAGCCTCATCCAGTGACAACAATCTTTGTTGTACTGGTACAATTTCTTCAAATTCCAGTAAGAAAGTTTCTAAGTGATTCAAACCATCAAAGGTGGGAAAATTACTTATTGTTGTGTCAATCCAGCGAACTTCTCTGGTCAATCTAGCACATCATTGCGCGGAAAATTCATACATTTTGTTCTACCATTTCTCTAGAGCTTCTTCTGAGTTTGATGAACATGCGTTGTCGCTTCGCCATCTTAAATTCCCATTTGTTGTAGGGTTAATTTAATTTTGTTGTCTTGCGGTCAATTTGTATATATTCTCTAGCTCATATGCATGGTCTTCTTCTCTGACAGGTTTTGTGTATCTTCGACCTTCATCAGGATCCAGAGGTCCAATGACCCTAAGGCCATCACCTTCAAACATCATTCTTCTTTTCTTTAAGTCAACAACAGTGGAATTGTTTAAATCCCAATCAATTCCTAACAGCACAGGATAAGGACAACTATCATCAACTATCTCAATCACCTCGAAGTCCACAAATGTTCTTACCCTGTCGATGTCCATAGGGACATGCTCCAGTCTTCCAAAGGGGCTTACTGCCTGCTGATTAGCCATCCTAAGACTAATAGGGGAGTAAATTAACTTAGGTTTTCCCATCAGTTCCCAGGTCTAATTTATCATAACATTGACCTCTGACCCTAAGTCGAGGACCACATAATCTATATCATAATCTCCAATTTGAGAATTAAGGTGTAGTTCATTATTTGTCCATCTCTTTCTGGATAGTTGATGTACTTATTTATTCAGTAGAGGATATACCCTTCCTATCTCATACTGTCTGATCAAATTTTGTAGTTCTTGTATGGCTTTTTTATCCTTAATCAAATTAATGCAAGTACATAAGAATTCCATAAGCCTTGTTACCTCTTTTCCTTCTTCGGATGAAGCAAACCGATCAAAGTCCAGGGGTATTCTAGATTCTCTCACTTTTGGTTGTGCCTTTGATGAAGAATCCTAATCTCTTCCAAACTCTTTTCTTGCCTCTTCAAATGTTTGCTTTTCTTTCCTCAGATCAAACTCTTGTGTCTTCTTTGCAGCTCTTCTAACTCCTGATTCTTCTGTAGTCTTCCATAGGCTCACTCTGTCTTCTCTGATAAAAACGCCTCCTCTAGTGATAACAATGACTCTGGGATCCTCTCCACTATATTCTGCTAAGATCAATTGTACTTGTGGGTTTCCTCCTCGTCTCTCCTGAAGTTTGGTTAACAACACTGGACAATCTTCAATAACATGTTCAAATGAGTTGCAATAGCTACAAGTGGTACAAGGGTTCTAACAGTCCCTTGCCAAATGTCCTGGTTGTGCGCAGGTATAAAAAATGATATGACCTCGACCTCGACCCATACCTCCTCCTCGTCCTTTTCCTCTGAATCCACCACGAGGGTTGAAGTTTCCTCTTCCTGGGGAGTTAAACTGTGTAGTATTTCCTTCTTGTTGTATGTCACCTTGAATTCTATATGTGTCTCTTGATCTTTCATGCAAGAGGTCATAATCCCTATAATATTTCTCATCATGCCCCACAGAAATACAAAATGTGCAGTAAAGGTTGGTAGGTGTCTGGACATATTTTTGCATGTAATAGCATTCTCCAGGGCAATGTCTATTTCTACATACCTCGCACCAAGGTAGAGTAACCTACTTCAGAGGGCTTGTGGCTCCTAAAGCCAAGTACTCATGGAATAGAGGACAGTTCTCCTTGTCATGGCCTTCTGATTTGCATCTGATACACCAGATATCTTCTCTTTTAACTTTTCCCTTATCCTTTTTCATATCTTCAACCTGTAGTGATAAACTAGTTAGCTGACTCAAAATTCGACTCATACTTGAGTTGGACTCTCCCATAGGGACTGTTTTAGTTTCATGGCGATCTCCATTGCCTCATCTTGTAAAGAGATCTTATGTTGCATCAGAGGGACTTTAATGTGTGGTAAGAGGGTAGTAATGAACCAATCTTTATTATGTTCATCAGGAATCTGAAAACTCAAATGACCTATCAGGGTCTTAAACCTCTGATCAAACTCCCAAACAGGTTCAACTACTCTTTGCCTGATTTATTTCATATTTGTAATGCACTGCGACTCCAACTTGGGTTTCTTGAATTCGGAAATCAACAGAGTCTTGATCTCATTCAACGGTTTTGGTTGTGCAACTCCTTGGACAAACTTCATGTACCAGCTCAATGTGCGGTCTCTCAGGGTAGTACTAACTTGAGCTCTCTTAACTGCTTCATTAGTGACATTCTTAATACTCCATACAGCTTCGCATAAAAACCAATGTTGATCAGGATCTTCAAATCCATCTCCCCTAAAGGTGGGTAACCTCATCTCATATGCCATAGATCTTCCTAGGGTTCTTGACTGAGTATGCACTAAACTACTTGTACCAGTGCTTTGATAAATTAGGTTACTCTGGTTACTTAATGATGTTAAAACAATAAAAGGATTAATAGTACTTACTTCAACAGTTTGCACAGTTCCCGAAGTTTATGACTCTTCTCGATGAGGTTCTTCATTCTTCCCTTCCCTTCTTCTTCCCTAGCGGACTGTGAATGTTCCTCGTTTAGTAACTCTTCTTCTTCTCCACTGTAGAACCCTTCTTCCTGTGCTGGTGGTTTGTGATTATGCTCAAACAATTTTACCAATGGAACTTCTCTGAATGCTCTCCCACTGCACGTGTGTCCGACCTCTATGGCATTGTCACTATCTGAGTTCTTGAACATTATCTCTTTAATCCAACCAATTACTATATCTTCAATATGTTCTTCTCATGCAATAGCATCTTAATCTTCAACTTTAGAAAATCACTCTACATTTTTCACTTTTTTTTTTTCTTTTTGAGGGGAAACATTTTCTACATGACCATTCTCCATACTTTCAAAGAAAATTTGGTAATTTCTCAAAACCGCATGAAGAAACAGGCTAATCATGGTTGTTTTGAATGTCAATTTGTTGAAAGCGATCATGTGTTTCTCCATCTCGAACCATACAAGACAACTTCACTCAAATCCCAACAGTGTCAAAAACTTGCATCAAAATTTTATGGTCCTTATACTATTCTCAAACACGTGGGGCTAGTGGCCTATCAATTAGTTTTTCCGAGTCACTCTGAGATACATCTTGTTTTTAATGTCTCATGCCTAAAGAAAGTGATTGGCACCAAATACCACACCTAGACCAACCTTCCAGAGTTGGATGAAGAATGCTCTATTTCGTTGCAGTCACAAGTCGTCTTGGACCAGCGAGAGAATCTTTTGCATCAACGCACTATCAAATAAGTTTTGGTTCATTGGAAGGATACTCCACCAGAATATGCCACATGGGAACCAACTACCTTTCTGTAGTAGTTTCCTCATCTTCAGCCTTGAGGACAAGGCACTTTTTCAAGTGGGAGGGCATGTTAGGGACCTAACCCCTCATGTAGATAGAATAATATATTTTCCATGTAATAAAGACTAACATTAGTTAATAAGGCCTAAATATATTTCCCATGTAATAAAGGCCGGCATCAGTTAGTAAGGCCTATTTAATAATTGTGAACACTTGTCAATGTAAGAAGACCTAATAGAAGCTTTCGCTTCTAAAAATATATTTTTCTAAAATGTGATTTAGAATATAGAATTAGTATAAATAAGAGTAGGAGGAATGAGAAAGCTTGTCTTGAGAATTATTGTAATAGAGCTCTTCTCTATTGGAGGTTTTCCCCTTGAAGAGGCAAGTGAACATTTCTTTCATTGAATAAAGGTATTATTTCTTGTATTTCTCTACTCAATATTTTGTTGTTCCATTGATATCTACTGAATATTCATGTTCCTGCATGTTATATTACATATGGTAATTTACAATTGGTGATAACAATTGTGAAAAAACAATGATGATTTATATAATATCTCCACCGGTGCTTTATATAAAATATAAACGTTTGTGGTTTATATATAATATACACATTGGTGCTTTGATTATTAGATACACACCGGTGCTTAGTAACAAAAAATGGCGCCTACATCTCACTTCAATTTATGGAGATTTCATTAGCTTTTTGTGCATGTGGTAGTACAAGCACCGGTATGACCTTCTATAAGAACACCGAGGCATACTATTTGTATGAGCACCGCAACTACATAAAAAAATCATGCACTGGAGCATACAATGATAATAAAGCATTGGTATTTCAAATAACATAAATACAGTATCGGTGTGTAATAATTTTAAGAGCACATGTGCTTTGTGATTGTGTGTACATCGGTGCATGTTATTTAAAAACACACCGGTGTGTGTTTCTTAAGAACACATCGGTGTGTGTTATTTTTTTTAGTTATATGAAACATTCGTTAAAACCTCCGCTAAAACCTCTGCTTGGAATAGCGGAGGTTTTTTTGAAAATTTTGTCAAATTTTGTAACACTAAAAACCTTCACAAAAACTTCCTCTACAAAGTATTCTCCTTGTAGTGTTTATGACCACTTAGCTTACCTATCTAAATCAAGTTGCATAGTAATAAACATCATTCCTATCCACTTGTCATTATAATAAAAGTTTGGTATCAGCTACATCAAATGTGTAAAAGTAAAAATAATAGTTAGATTTTTTTCTAATGTCATTACAAACAGTGTCCTAACATCCACCACTAATCCAATTTTTTTATTAAAAATATGGAATATCCAAACATTTTATTAAAAATATGAAATATTTGATTTTAAAAGAATGGAGTCTATGTCAATGTCCATTGATATGCGTGTCCCACATGTCTAGCTTTCTTTTCATATTCACCACCAATTTCATATGTTTGATTTAAGATTTAAAAAAAAAAACATTATATTCGCCCTCCATTTCAAATCTTTGATTTAAGATTTTAAAAAGTTGTGAATGTCATAGATTTTTAAAAAAATGGAGTCAAAGCTAATGTCGTGTGTAGGTAAAAACATATGAATTTTAAATAATTGTTAAAAATTTGTGTTTTTTATTTTAAGTTTTTTAATTTAAATTTTATAATTTTTGTTAAAAATATTGGAGTGCCATTAAAAAAATAATACATATCAAAAATCTTAAATGAAATGACAAACTGTTTTTTCCAAATAGTACATTTTGTTTCATATATTGAAATAACAAACACTTTACTCTCGTGCTTAAAAATTTCATTACAATATTCCAAATAAAATTTGTAAAAAATACTTTAAACCACATAAATTTTGCCTCCGAGTTGGGCAAAGTGCCTTATTTTTCTCTGTCCACATGTACTTCGACGGCGCAGCTGAGCTCCCCAGTGGCCCTCAACTTCAACTCTTCAGAAATGCTCATCACTTGGGCCTTAAAGGAGAGTGAAAGAAAGATAAGTGAAGTGTATGTCGACATAAACTTATAACCAAATACTATCACAACTATATGATTTGGCCTTAAGGGAGAGTGAAAGGCATATAAGTGGGATGTGTGTAGATAGCAACTTATAATTAATAATAGTACAATTATATTATTAAAAAGTGATTGATATATTTTTTATTTGTTTGTTAATTTGTGCGGGCATCTAAGCCGTCAAAATCACCTGGTGATCAGTTTCGAACCGGTGATTTTAACATTACGAAGTGGCTTAACAACACGCGACTATCCTACACCTCGGGGACAAAAGTGATTGATATATTGATCTATATTATTTTTCAATTTTTGAAAATTATTGATGATCAACTCTATATTAATTAATTATGCAATAATGTGTTCGACCTATCTTAATTATTTTTATATAATTACATTTCTATATATAATTTCTTATTTTTAAAATATATTTAAAGACTTTTCAAATGCTATAAATATTTTTTAAATGTGACAGAATGTTAAATGCAATTTCAATTTCCAAAGAGAATCTAAGGTGCTCCATCCTTTGTTTTGAGGAGTATTTTTTTTAAGGAAATTAAGTATGAAAATTCATTTATTTATATTTTTAAAATATTTCGATGATGATGATTAATGAGATAGTTATAGCAAAACCTTCTTCTACTTAGATAGATAAAATTATTCACATTTATAACTACTTGAATTTTTTTGCAGTTAAATTATGTATAAAATTTTGAAAATATAAAATATGTATAAAATTTTGAAAATTTGATACATAGTTTATAAAAAAGGAAACTCAAACAACACTCATATCAATAATACTAATGTTGGATATTTTTTGAGGATATTTGTTTTAAATTTTATGAAAAATTGTTAAATTGATAGATTTAGTAATTATTTCAGTAACCAAAAAAATTTCAACATACTAAATCCATTTCTACATTTAAAAATCGATTTAAAATAACAAAAAATAAATAAATTCATACAAATTTATATCACCATATTCCAGATTTATATCACCAAAAACAGTTAAACAACTCCGTTAAAAACTTTTAACATTGCAGCAGTTCCATACAACCTATGTTCTTTATTGTGTGTAACATTCTCCCGAGAAAATGGAACATAATCGAATTTCATATAACATATAATTACGCCGAAAGGCGTATACCTATTGACAATGGGCAGAATTAATCACCTTTTAATCATAAATTTCAATCCTAGGGTTGGCAATTGAAGATGCTGGCATATTCTTGGTCGTCCTCTCTAATCAATGGATGAGATTTTAATAAATTAATTTCCGCTCATTTATAAAGACGTCCGTTTATGTGATTACTTTTTTACATTTACTAAATCAGATTAAAAAATTACTTGTTCAGCACCAGATTGCCACGTTAAATGATTAAGAGATAATCTATTAAACTGACCACAATTTACTAAATTATTGTTACTGGGCGGATACTTATAACCGTAACCGCGTGGATGTTGGACCCGGCAATAAGGCGTTTCAAGTATTCAGGCGTTTCAAGTATTCACACAGTTATTTGCACAGCCGCCTTTTGATGTTTCGGATATTCGCACAGGTTCGCACAGCCGCCTTTTAACGTTTCGGGTATTCGCACAGCCGCCTTTCGGCGTTCACCAGCCGCAAGTTAGCGGCTGTGCTAGTTTTATACACATTGAACCAATATCCATTTCGAAATCGAAGTCGTCGTAGGTGCTGCTGGTAAGCATACTTTTCCTCCACATCGACAGTCATTCCGTTCTAAACGCCTCATGCGCCTATTCAAATTCAAATAGTTTCTTCTGATTTCATTGACTTGCGGATCATATATTTCCATCTCTGTCCGATGTTCTTTAGGAGGCCATGAAACCGAATCAACCAGATCAAGAGGCTTAAGACAGATTGCAAGATGCAAACTGGGTGGCCGCTGGGAACCTCCACTAACACTGGTATTAATGGGTATTAAGGGAAACCAGTTGTTAATTGATAATGTGGGAGATGCCAACAAATCCTTCCATGCTATTTCAACCCATCCCACCAATTTGGACGCTCGAAATATACTTCCCAGTACTTTAGTTCTTCTGCTCCTCTCCCTCAATTCAAACCTAACAAACTGCTTTTGTAATTCACAAATAATATTACCATTTTCAATACTCCCCCCGCAGTCCAAGCAGAAAGTTTGTTTCCATTCGGGGTCTGCCTTTGCCATCACTTCCCTGGAATTCACTGCAATATTATTCGTCTGGCCATTGCCAGTCGAAAGATAATATCGAACAAACAGACTGTCTTTACTACCGTCAGGCTTAACTGTCACATTTCTAGCTTCCAAAATCTCCAAATTCACCACCATGTGCCGAACTCGCCTTCCACAGGCTTCCATTCGATTTGCGCTTGAAGCCAATTATGTGTCGTAGCTATAAAAGCTTCAGGAAGAGACTTTCAGTAGTAATGACATCCAACACACACAAAAAAAAGCCTTGAATTGCTTGTGCAGAATTATCCAAAAGCATACGAGGCTCTATATACATACACGTGGAAATGATCTGATTTTGTTTTCATGATTTCAAAAGTCCAATGGGGTCTTCGTGACTTTAACTTTTGGGAGATTGAAATCTTGTTTCCATGATTTCAAAAGTGAAATGGGGTCTTCGTGACTTTAACTTTTGGGAGATTGAAATCGCAAGAGATACAGTCCAGACACAGCCACATAACTCGTGTTAGGATTTAACCTTTCGGCGTTTATCAGCCACATAATTGTGAAATCGTATGAATACAGTCCAACTCAATTATTGATTTGATTGCAATAATCTATTCGCTCCTTGTTAATACAGTGTCTGGCGGCCACTGGATTGATCGAAGGGGCGAGTAATGGAATGGGTGAGTGGAGTAGGTGCCTCGCACACTCGATGGAGGGGGCAAACTTTGTGGTATGGGGGATGAAGCGAATATTTGTGGGCTCTTGATGAGCCCACAACCACAAATGTGATACCATTAGGCTACAGGATCGGATTAGTATGATTTATACCTCACGTTTATCTCGAGATGAATATCACATAATTGGCCTTCCTCTTTCAATTTCTGACCCAAGATCATCTCAATACCACTTTTAACAAAGTCTAAATAATGACAAGCAATAGATAATGCCCTTTCCTGACCTAACACGTCAAAAGATTGCACTAAAATAAATTTAGTCGATACCATGACGTTCATCTCCTCTGGAAACATCTTGATATTATCATGAACTTAGTGGATATCGTGATCTTCATGAAAGACACAAAAAACAGTTCAACCCCACTTTTAAAAAAGCTAAATAATGGCAGGCCATCAATGATGTGCTTCAGTGACTTAACACGCAAAAAGGACTGCAGAATGATGAATTAATTTGATGTCCTGATCTTCATCTCCTTCTCGAAACATCTCGGTATTATCATGAATTTGTTTGAAATAAATGAATTAATTTGATGTCACGATCTTCATCTCCTTCTCGAAACATCTTGGTATTATCATGAATTTATTTGAAATCGTGATATCCATTATAAATAAAAAGTATAATACACATGTAAAGCCAACTTTCAATACTGGCCACGAAAAAAGCTAATTGCCACCCGTTTGCCACCAATCTCTTAACTGAAAAGTTTATTGCCGCCTGTTTGACACAGATCATTAAAAAATCTGTTGATACGATGTGCAGTAGAGCACCGTCATGATGTTGCACATCCATGAGATGTCAAGGTTGGAATCAAGAAGAACTCTTGAGGGCATGATAGATGGTATCAGAGCAGTTTCACAAGTCTTTAAACAAAGAGCATTGTGAAACGAAGCACACAGTATGACAGGCTTTGCACAATCTGAGAGAGGGTTAAATGGTGCGATTCCTTGGACAAAGGCGGATGGAGTCGTATGACAGAGGAAGGTCATTGATGACTCAAGGAAGGATGATTCAAGTATCCTACCGCAACATAAGGCAGCGGAGACTTGGTTGGAGCAGCAAACCAAGATCTATAGGGATTTTTGACAACATACCTTGGAACTAAGGGGTGGACCAAGGGAACCTCCCACACAGTCTGTGAAATATTGGTATAAAGTAGGTATGTTGTATTGTGATTTTGCTTGTCTTTTTCACCTAACATATAAATAGTGGCAAGGCTTAGTTTGTAGCAAGTTGTGAAGGATTGGTGCGTTGGGTGGAAAACTTGGTAGACAAGACCATCAATTGTGTTTTGTGGATTTGGTTATCAACGTAAGAATAGTACAGGGCCAAGTTGACTCAAGGGCCTCACACAATTTCCTAAAAACAGAGGTTGTGAAGGAGCTAAGACTTAGATTTCCTCCATGCGGAGCTGCAATGAAAGTAGTAAAATCTAAGGCAAGGGAAACAATTGGTGTTTCCTCCTCAATTCACATTTGACTTGACAAATGGGAAGGTCGGGATAATTTCAAAATGATGCCTATGGATGACTTCGAGGTGATCCTTGGGAAATAGTTTCTCAATAGGACGCATTTAGTCTTCACGCCATGGATGGAAAAGATGGTTATACTTGTTGAATAGAAGGATTGGGTTATGCACACCACTGCAAGGAACTCTAGTGGAAAGGTGGAGATTGTGTTTGCAGTGAGTATGAAGAGAGTAGCAAGGTGGAAAGGATAACATGTTTACACAACAATTGTTGGGGAAGTTCAAGAGTATGGAGTGGGGATTGCCTATTTCGCCTGAGCTCACTTACTTATTGGGTGACTTTGCATAAATAATGTCAGATGAGTTGTCGAAAGTGCTCCCACCATGACACATTGTTGATCATCATATATAGCTATATCCTAGACTGCAACCATCGACGAGAGATCCTTACTGATTGTTTGGACATGAGTTGGAAGAGTTGAAGAGATAGTTAGCAAAATCGATTGATGCAAGATTCATTCATCCATTCAATACACCGTATGGCACCCCAGTTCTCTTTCAAACGAAGAAGCATGCTTAGGAGCTAAGGATGTGTTTGGATTACTGAGCATTGAACAAGCATACTGTGAAGAACCGACACTCTTTGCCTCTAGATGCAAATTGCTTTGACAAGTTGGCCAAGGACAAAGTAATTTCAAAGCTTGACTTGGGACATGGGTATTATCAGGTGCAGATTGTAGATGGAGATGAGACAAAGACAACCATGCTGATGAGGTATGGGGGCTATGAGTTCCTAATGATTCCTTTTGGGTTGTACAACACCCCTACAACCTTTTGCACATTGATGAGTGACGGTTTACAACCATTTTTGGACAATTTTGTTGTGGTGTATTTGAATGACATCGTGGTGTACAATGAGAGTATGGAAGAACACAAGAAGCATTTGGCATAGGTCTTTGAAGCGCTGCGACAAAACCAATTGTTCTTGAAGAAATATAAGTGTGTTTTTGGGAATACTAAGATACCATTCTTGGGGCATTGGATTGGCCAAGGATGCATTCACATGGACCCTATGAAGGTCAAGGTAATTGAAGATTAGGAAGAACCACATATAGTTCATGACGTGAGAGTCTTCCTTGGGCTACCCAACTACTATCACAAGTTTGTAGAGGGCTACTCCAAGATTGACGCACCACTAACTAACTTGTTAAAAAAGGAGAAAACATGGAATTGGATAGAGAGGTACATGTCTGCGTTTGGGGATCTAAAATGAAAAATTGTCACCTCTCTCTTGTTAAAGCTTCCAGACTTTGAGAAACGATTTGAAGTACAGATGGGTACATTATACTTTTCCATTGGAGGAGTTTTGGCATAGGAGGGACATCTGGTTTCCTTTGAGAGAAAAAATCTCCAATATCGTGAACAAAGATACCCCATTCATGAGAAGGAGATGACTATTATAGTACAACGTTTGCATACTTTGAGACATTACTTGTTGGGAAAGTTGTTTGTCCTGAAGAGAGACAACGTTGCGAAAAGTTACTTTGTGACAAAACCAAAGTTGTCACCCAAGCAAGAAATATGGTAGAACTTCCTCGCAAATTTTTACATGATCATTGCATATAGGCCAAGTAGATTCAACGTTTCCACAGATTCCTTGAGAAAAAAGGCACAACTTGCAGTCCTAGAGGAGGAGGAGGAGTTACCTACATCAGGGGGTAGTCAGATTCATTTTTTTTAACAATTGCATGAAAATATCAAGGAAGGGTTAGAGCATGATCACACACTAAAGAACATCATGAAGAATTTGAAGGATGGAAAAATGTGAAAATTTTGGATGCGTGATGGAATATTTTATTTTGGGGAATGAATCAATGTCCCTAAGTCATCTAACCTCAAGAGGAAATTTATGAATGAATGTCATGAATTTCCTTGGGTTGGCCACCCAAGATAGAATAGGACATTGGTGTTGTTGGAGCATGGATACTTTTGGGAGCGGATGAAGCAGGATGTGGAGGAGTACATTCGCACTTGCCTTTTTTGTCAGCAGGATAAGGACACAAGAATGAGAACATGATTATTGCACCCTTTATCGATTCCGAAGAGATCATGGATGACTATCTCGATGGACTTCATCACTCGGCTTCTAATGGTGTAGGGATACAATGGGATTTTGGTCGTGGTGGACCAATTCTCAAAGCATGTTGTATTTGTTGTGATGAATATGCCTTGCAACGTAGAAGAAGTTGCAAAGTTTTTTTTCAAGCATATAGTGATGTACAAGGGTCTTCCTTTGGACATTGTATTAGAGTAAGTTTTGGACAACATTGTTCAAGCTTGTGGAGATGAATTTGTTGAAGAGTTCGGCCTATCATCCGCATACATATGGGAAAACTTAACGAATCAACACACTTTGGAGGACTACTTGTGGCACTATGTATAGGAAGATTAGATGAATTGGCTAAATTTGTTGGATGCTTCCCAGTCTACAAATTGTAGAATATCAAGGACAGGCTACAATCCATTCTAGTTAACGAACGAACAACAACCCACGAATCCTCGTTTTGTGACACAAGGCTACTATGGAATGAATCCATCAATTGTGGCTTTATGAAGAGTTGGTAAGATCGATTGGAGATAGCTCGCACACACTTGACTAATGCAGTAGACAAAATGAAAGAGTGGGAAAATCGCAGTAGGCGCGATGCATAATTCCAAGTAGGAGAGTTGGTTTTACTCAAGTTGAGTATAGATGATTTCCCACCACCTAAAGGGATGGATCCATCTCTTATGCGGAGGTATGAAGGACCATTCAAAGTTGTCGAGAAGATTGGCATCGTCACCTATAAATTGGAGTTGTTGTTCCACATGCAACATGTTCATCCTATCTTCCACATTAACCAGTTGAAGTCATGTTGAAGGGACTCAAATGACCCAAGTCGAGTTGAGCCATCCAGAGCGTCAGCCATGGTTGTGGACAAGCCATAGTTGGAGGTAGATAATATTTTGGCACATCGCATCTTAGGAAGTGGTAGAGGTTTAGTGCATGAGTACTTTCAGCATTGGAAGGTCAAAGTTGACAAAGAGGACAATTGGGAGAGATATGAGTCCTTGTGGAAATATGAGGACATGATTTGATAGTTTAACAAAGGTAGATATGGATTTCAAGTGCAACGGAAGTTGTTGATACATAAAAAACTCTAATGGGGGAGAATGTAAGGCCTCCCGTGACATCCATCAAGCGCGCACACTCCTTGGGTGGATTCAGAGATGAGTCAAGAAGAGAGCACAAGGAGGATATGATCGGTTGGGAAAGTACTTGTCTTATAGGCATGGCCAGGAGCACCTTGGGTGCACAATGGTGAGATGTGAACCCAAGGGGTGCACATGCCTTACTTTCCTTGTGACGAAGGATGTAGAATTGGGTTGCATTCAGGTGAAGATGGAACAACTTGGGTGCGTGCCCAAAGAGTGGACCTTCCTGCCCTTGGAAACATGGGCATGTTGGAGAGGTTGAATGACCCCATCAAAACACCCATAGAGAGTCACATTGGTTAACACAAGGAAGAACACAAGGCAAGGGGTGTGCATGCCCAAGGATGAGGTGCACCAATCCAAAGAGATGTGAAGGTTCACAAGAGCACATGTTCATGGATGTGTCGGTTCATGAAGGGGTGCATTGGTTCAATGGGTGCATTGGTTTGCAATGGGGTGCGAAACCCAAAGGACATGATGGTTCATGAAAGGAGACAGTTGGATTTCATATGAGAACACAAGGTGCACAACCAATAAGGAAGCAAGTGAGCAAGGCATGAGACAAAGAGTTCAGTCTGAGGTGGGCGTGCAGCTGGGTCATACCACAATCTAAGGAAAGAAGGTGTAACAAAGGAGTCTTGGTGCGATGAATCCATGAAGTTTGGACAATTTTGTATAGGGTGAGTCATGAGACTCTGCTCATCTTTGTAACTAGGACAGTAGTACCCTCTCTACATTGTGTTGTATTGTAATGAATCTATTTCACAATATAAGAAACCAAGTTAGATATTAGGCACCGTTGGTGCCACCCACGCTATATATGTTTCTCTTTTGTTTTTCATGTTTTTCCATTGTGTTTAAGAATGACTAAGTGTTAAATAATGTAAACAATTGTCTAAGTAAACAATTGAATTGCACAGAGTAGGAGTGTGACTCGCCCATATCCTAGAACAGAGTATGGGTATGCTTTAGGTGAAGAGGCATAGTCCAGGTGAAATATCCTTGGTTTCTCCAAGCTTCCAAGTGACAATCGCCACAATGTCGCAAATCCACGAGATTATGAGGTTGGACTTAGATAAGACTCTTAGGGGAGTGACAATATGGATGTGCAATTGATCGTTGTCATGGGCTCTCTCAGTTTAATGTATTTTTAATGGCTTAGACATATATTCTTAAATAGGTATATATAGAGATATTATAGTTCAATTTAAAATATATTTTCTTAAATATAAAAAATTACAAAATTATTATTTTTAATGTAAAAAATATATTCAATATTTTCAAATATTTATTTTATAATTAAATTGTACAATGTTTTAATATTGATAATATATTATTTCAAAATAGTTTTTATAAAAAATTAATTTGAACCAAAATCATTACAATCCATAACATATTTAGAGCATTACTTTCAAATATCCTCACATAAAGATCCACAAAATTACCTTAACAAAAGCTAAATAATGGCCAACAATCCACCAAATACTTTAATGACACAAAGTCCTAAAAGATTGCAATAAAATGAATGTATTGAGATGAAAGGAAGTAAATTATGAGTGAGATGTGTAATTTCTTTCATGATCAACATGGAGTTGACACATGGAATTTAAAAAAAATTAATAACTAAAACAATATTTCAATGTCGCCATAAATAAAATATTTTTTCAATGTCCATTTTAAGTAAATAATTTTACATCAACTTTATTTGTATAGAGAGATAAAGCAATTGAAAGTGAAAAATTTCTTAATCCATCCATAGGT
>JZKD02S1677034.1:54593-71194 GCA_000966675.3 Picea glauca | reverse complement strand
TGCAGATGATGATGGCATTCTTTCGAGAATGATGATGTTGCCGATGAAGAAAACTTCCGATGACTCGTAAATATGTCAGCCAATGTTCCAAGATGATATTGACGATACTGTCCTCTTAATGCCACTGATGATGCATACCTCTCTCGCCTGATGCTGTTGAAGAATACCATTCTTGTTAAGGGGGAGTGTTGAAATAATGTAACTGCAAAGAGTATTCTTCTTATTATTGTTATTTTATTCATAGGATTAAGCCCCATTGTGGATTAATCATGTCGATAATTGTATTAGGACCAAATCCCCTTTTGTGGATTGGTCAACAGACAATTATAATAGGCAGAATAAGAAGTCGGCCCCAACAGTTAATTAAGAGACCCAGAAATATAATAAAGGTGGGTTTACCCACCCAGATTGAGAAGTCGGCCCTGCCAGTGAAGAGACACTTCACATGTGCCAGAACTTGTATAAATATAAGAGGCTAGCACCTCATTTGAACACAAATCACTTGCTTAGTTTGAGAAACAAGTTCTGATCCATTACCGACAAAGGAGAGAGGGAGAAGAGTGGCGCATCTTTTGGAGAGGACTATCTGTATTGGTTTGAGTTATCTCTTGAACATTGTGTTGGAAATTTATGATAAGGAAGTTTTTGCTGGGTTTTCTTCCCCTAGAGGGTTTCCCGGGATAAATGTCGTGTCTCTTGTGAATGTGTATTTCTCAGTGATCTTGTTCTTATGTTTCTCTTATCTATTGAAATGCAAAGAACTATAATAATGGCATAAACATTAACAGTGAATTTGTGGACCATGCGTTGGAAATTCGCAAGCATAGTTTCTTCTGGTTCAAGCTTGTGTAAAAATGAAACCACCTACCTCAAGCATAGTTTCCTCTGGTTCACACTTGTGTAAAAATGAAACCAGGTCCAAGCATAGTTTTGGCTAGTTTTAAGCTAGTGTAAAAATAAAATCTATCCCAGGCATAGTTTTGTTTTGTTTTAAGCTTGCGTAAAAATGAAAACAATCTCAAGCTTAGTCTTTGTTCTTTCTCGTGCTCATAAATCAAGGAGAATGTAACCGAGTAAAATTTTATCACTTTTTCGGACTCGTAAAGGTTATACGAAAAATGAACCCCCTGGAGTTCCCTTTAAGCTCTTTTCAGACTCTCTAAACATAAAGAGATTGTCGAGTGATCTTATTCTTTTCACGCTCGTTAAAGTATTAGAAAGCGCGTCTGTTGAGCGGTATATTATCTCCTTTTTGGTCTCATCATACTACTTTACGAAAAATGACATTTTTGGAGTTTCCTTTAAGTGTTTTTAGGACTCTCTAAATATGAAAAACCATAGAGTTTACTTTCTTTGGATTCGTAAAACAAACATTGAAAGGCCCATATGGGACAGAACCACTCCTTCCTAGGGTTCGTTAAATATACTCTGAGGGACTCATCCGAAGGATGAGCTTACAGTCCAAGCATATGTTATCCTCCTCAAGCTTGTGTAAAAATAAAGAGGTACTCGCCAGAAATGGTGGGGGAAAAATTGGGAAAGAAATGTATCTAAACATGTATTCTATGGAAGAGTCGCTTTTGAACATGACACCCTTTCACTCGCCTTGTGTCTAGGTTGGAAAATCCACTTGTCTCTTGATCATACTCCTTTATGAGATTACAAATTGGTCTGTGGTCCTTGTTGTTGAGTCATTATTTCCAAGACAGTTTTCGTGTCGTCAATATGTTCAAAGAGAAATTCAACTCGTAAATCCTTCTATTGCATCGGCCATTTCTGTAGTCCTTAATCCTTCTATTGCGTCGGCCATCCCTGATTCAGTCCTAAATCACTTGTTACTTTGATCTACCTCAAATATTTTTACCCATTTCGTGTCATTGATGGGGGATACATCAAGGCCCTCCTGTGACGAGTCTTTTCCTGTTGACTTCAACTCATTATCCAGGAATTAGACTTAGATACTAATTGGTACCTTGGAACTTGCATGCCTCAATGGCAAGTTTCCTCGCTTTCGACAGTGGGTTTTCATTATTGACCCATGATCGAGATATTTCGCCGAGTGTTTGACTTCATCTCACAAATTCGCATTCGTTGGATTGTACTAGAGTGCCTTAGGGATCATTGACATTAATGGTGACTTCCCTCGCACTTGTTAACGACATACACTAATGATCGGTAATCAAGTGGTTTCTACTATGTTCAACTTTAGCACATGTATTCGCATGGTTAGGTTCGTACTATAGAGTGGTGGAGATGAAGACCCTCAATCTTTTCTGATAGATTCAAGTTGCATTGGAGTATATTCAGATTGTACTGGTGCATATATCCACAGTGTATGGCTTGTGGCTATGTTCAAATTTCAGTCTTTAACACATAGATCCACAGTGTATTTTTGGTGGCTATGTTCGATTTGAGTCATATTGGCATGGATCCATAGTGCATTTTTGGTGGCAATGACCTGTCTTACTTGACATGGATCTTTGCATGTCGGCATGTATGCTTTGAGTCATTTGTATTTTGAGTATGGAAATGCCTACCTTAGTGATGATATATTATTGTATTGTATTTCCTTGTTTGTTGGCAGTTTTCTGACCGACTGTTCCTTATTCCCTACACACACTCGACAAAGTATTTCAGCTATCACTCTGTTCTAACTTCATACTTTGGGGGGCTCTCTGTTACACATTATTTTCATCACCCTTATGATCGTTAATGATTTAAACCTATCATTTGTCTTTAGAAGGATTAGATTCCTGAGGAAAGAAGGGAGAAGAACTTTGCCTGAGAGATGAAATCATATTTTCCTTTGTAAAAAATTTAATAAGGAGGATCGTCGCACCCTATCCAGTTATAGGGGTGCGATGATCCCGGACCGTCACATGCTATACTAAACTTGGCCTGCGACACCTTGTTCTTGAGGCGTAAGGAGGCTTGCAATGTTCTACATTTGATTCTCAATTCACTGGCATTTATTTTGTCTTCATTTTAAATCATGCATCCACTTTTGCCCATTCTGGAGGCCTATGCATTGTTCTTGACTCTTGATCAAAACATTGATCTCTCGAAAAATGTTCATTGATTAATAAAAGACCGGGTCTATGGCAATGTATTCATTTAGTAACAAATTTGTTACAATGTAATGTCAGCTGGATTATGGTTTACTTGTAAATGGATGAGAGGTTGATTTTCAATTATTTCTTGTATATTATTTGGAATGGTATTTATACAGTGCGATCAAATGTAGATTTGGAACATACTTTTCGCTGTACAGCGCTAACCAGTTCTTAACAGTTCATTCTCTTCATGAATTTCAAGCCATGTGGTTTAAATTTCTTACGAAACCTTCTGCGCAAAATCACAAGCAATAGAGCGTATTTCTATGCCCTCTATTTTCCTTCTCTTTGGTTTACACATTACTGCTTTATCTTTATTATTGTATACTCTCTTCTAGATATTCAATTCCCATTCATAATGGATCTAAGACGGAAGGGGGAAATTAAAACCTCACATATGTCGATTAAATTACCTCATTCAAGACATACATGCTCTTTCGTCATGGTTTTTGGCGTAAAATTGTTGAGGCAAATAATCAATCGTTGTGGTTGGTGGGATAGTCACCAAATAAGTCGACGCTATTGAAGAAATATTGGATCATCATTGTAGGTAAGCGAGTCTTCTTCCGAGGCTTCCATTAATCGTATAATTGTTTTATGGTAAAACTAGAAAACCTGAACACGCCATGCATCAAGATTGAAGATTACATGCCATGCATGCATCAAGTCTGATTAAATTTTATATTAATGCATTCAATCGTGTATGTCTTTAGTTGTGTTATTATTAGTTAATAAATGTGGTTATTATTAATATAAAGGGTGTTCGTTGCGTTAATAATAATAATAATAATTATTGTTGATATTATTAATAATATTTTATATTAATAAATACATTAATATATAATAATACTTTATTAAATTCATAAATAAAGTATTAATAATACTTTATTAATTCATCATTATTAGTCATAATTATATTTATTAAAAATATTATTATTACTTTATTGTTATTATAAATAATATAGTAATAATAAATAATAATGATAATTATTAACTATATTATTAGTTATTATTAATATACTTAATTAGTTATATCATACCAGGGTTACATTAAGGATATGTATGTATAATATACATATCTTTTATACAATAATTATTAATTAATCATAATAATTAACTATGTCAACAATAATTTGTTAATAATATATTAAGGTCAATTATTAGGGTTATGATTATAAGACTTATGTTTATTTTAATGGTTTGGGAATATGGTTTAAACCTTAGGTGAAATTTATAATTTTCAATATATGGGCTTTAATGAAAGTTTTATATGTGTGAGAGACTTGTTTTGTTAATTATCCCACCTGTTATAACCCTATGTTTCATAGGATCACCTAGTGATTATGACCTCTTTTTCTAGTTGCATGATATTGTAAATAATATTTTATTTTGCAAATGATTTACAAAATAAAAAGAAAAAAGAAAAAAAATAAAACAATAAAAAATAAAAGAGGGTATAAAAAGAGAAAATGACAAAACCCCATGAAATAAATTTGGCTTGATTCATACTGTCTAACCATGATCAAACTCTTTCAATTTATGCAGATAGGATAGTGAATAAATTGGGCTAAACAGTTTAATCTTAGCCTAATTAGATAGGTTAGTGAATAAATTTGATCAAACAATTTAAGCTTGGACAAATATCTTAGGTTAGAGTAATTTTTAGCCCAATAGTTTAATTTACCTGTCTGAATAACCATCTGCTCCATAATGGACACCTCATTTAGCCATTAAACTCTGTTTTTCCACCATTCTGCATTGTTCATCGATCCATATGCAGGCGACGCCATCATATCTCGTTCTCAAGACAGCTGCAATCAAAGCTCCTGGTCCACAACCGCCATTAAAGCCTGGTAAACACAGTTAACATTTTTTTAGTTTGCAGGTATTAGTTGACAATGGTGCCCAAATCCAAATCCTCTGAGACTGTAGAAAACCCTTTCCTCCCTCCTCGCATCGATCTGGATCGTATCCCCTTGACCGATAAAGACTATTTAATTGCAGAGCCGAAGTGTGAATTCAACTTCTTCGAATTACACTTCTGGTTAAAGGATGTTTTTCTGGATCAGAGCAACGAGATTGAACTCTAGGAGTCCAATCTTCCACTATACGTGTTTCCCCACACATATAATTTTCCTGAATTTGCCCTGAAATGTCAATCCCACTATCTTCCCGGCCAAAGGGCCATTGTCTCTTTGTTTGGAGAAACTCTTTTCACCATCACCCCTCAAACGATAGATCAGATACTGCCTATACCCAGAAATGACTCTGCCTCCCCGTTCTCCATTGAAATATTGACTGAGCTATACCAAAAATTGTCTTTGCCACAGAGAGCTCAAATCTTTGAACTTTTCCTACCTGAAAATGCTCAATTACCAAAGAAGAATCCCCCATATCATTCCTCCATCTTCTCAGTTAAAGGCAACCAGATCATCTCATCCCTATGTTGCCTCCTAGGATACTATTCTGATGAATGGGTGGATGAACCCATTCTGGGTTTTCTATGCATTTTCTCTACTGAGGAAAAGTCCACTACACAGTTTGACTATATTCAATTTCTAGCTGACAACATCCATGAACATCTGTTCAAGTTTTCTACAGAAGGTATGTTCAGGTATTCTTCAATATTGGTGTACCTATTCCTCTTTTTCCAAGCAGACAAGTTTTCTTTCTCCCAACATAAATTGGACCAAGATGGTAACCCCAACTTGTAACCTCTTGGACATCCATAGTGAGGAAGAACTCATCTGAGTTCAACTTGAAATAGTTTATCGACCAATTCTACCATCCAGTGTGTAGTGTCCCCAAGATCGAGCCCTTTGTAAGTCTGATGTATGAAATGAATTGTAAATATGTGTTATAGGCTGGTGAGCCAAGTTTGTATAAGCCGATGGGCTTATGTGATTGTTAGGCCAGAGAGCCTAAGGGTTGGAGGCCAAGGGCCTGATTTTGTACCTGTATGTATGCAACACATTAATAAAATATAAACATCGTCGCGTGCAGACTGACCACGACGAATGAGTGATGGGGGACTGAGATTCCACAGAGTGGGCAAGGAATTAGGGGTTGGAAGGTGGGAATAGGGGCTAAGTGCTAAGCCTAGGGGCTTAAGCCTTGGGGAATAATATTTTAATATTATTTCGAAAGACATGTGAATATTATGTTTTTACCCTAAGGTCTTTTGGAATGACATGTGACTTCCAAATGGTGGAAGGAATGCAAGATGATGGAAGCATGAAACATCATGGGTGACAAGTGTCAACCCAAGCACATGCAGATAAAACTGTTGAATTGAGCCGTGATGGGGGTTCCTCCTCCACTCTACCCGACCATCTGAACATGAATGGTCTGACCTCTGCAAGAATACCCAGGAGTATCTTCTGAACGATATGCCTCGTCCGACCCAGGAAGAGACCTCGTGCCATTCTGAAACCGTGGGAAAAGTCTGTGTTGATTTCGGGAAAGCCGAGACATCCGCTGCCTGAACAGATTGAGCCTAGATGTGGAATCTCTGTCCCCAAACCATAACCGCGAGACCATTCCATCATTTTTGAGCCTATTGGAAATCCCGTGTCTGTTTTCCCCATTGGCTGTTGTGGCCATGCAGTGCTAGATTGTGTATGGCTTGTTGGTCAGTTTGTATAGCACTCTCTCCAGGTGAGAGAGGTGGTTGAATTGGAAGAACAGGTTGCTTGGCATGTGAGTGACTCTCTCCAGGTGAGAGAGTGCGCAAAGAAGGGAGAGAACTCTTGGAAGGAACCCTGTAGCTTCCACAGAGCTCTGAGACTTCTGGTCCGGTCTGTTGTTAAAACCCAAGGCAAGGGAGGTTAGCAGTCGAAGGACTGTCTAGGTGACAGAGAAGGTGTATACTCCTGGGGTGGAACATGCATGTGGGTAAGGAGAATCTGTGGGCAGTGGGTATGAGGGGTTCCTAGGAGAGAATCCCTTCCTTGTGATTGTGTGTTTTCCCTGTAACCTCAGCCTAGCCTAGGATTCCTTGCCTTGGGGTGGAGCTTAGTCCCAGCTCGAGGGTGACTCACTACTGAGCTTGATGAGCAGCCTGATCTAAGGCTGTGAGGTTCGTGGAAGGCCTACACGTGGTTGGTGGAATTACCACAAGTTTCAAAGATAAGTACCAGATGATGTTCTAATTATGTTTCGGTATCTCTGTGTACTATAATTATCATGTATTCTGTTGTGCATTTGGATTAATGTTATTGACATGGATTATTTATGTTAGTAATAATTCTTATACTTACTCGGAGCTTACATGTATTTCTTGCTTAAATGCATGTGGATTATATAATGCCTGTATGAGTTACGTAAAAAGTGGTGTTACAATTTGGTATCAGAGCGATTAAGCCTTGGTAACAGAAAAAGTAGCGTTACAAAATGGTATGCATGCTCAGTGGAAGAACATAACCAAGGGTAAATGAACAAATTCAGAGAATTCTACACCTGTCAGACCTAGCTAAAACAAGGGACTGGTACCTCTACTAGAATCATACATAAATCATAATCTGAGAATGTGAATTACCCCCTTACAAGCTGCCAAAGTATTTTCTTGTCAGGATATTTACTCTGGAATATATCAGACAAATGATAAATTCAGATGATATTCATTTTGTAGCTTTCAAGAAGAAACAACAGCTCAAGATCAAAGGTCAGATAGGTCCTTTCACCTGCAACAACAAAGGTGCAGGAGAAGAAACCAACAAGTTGTTAAAGGGAATGAACTTCAGTCAAAGTTTTCCATGGCACTATGACCCCTGTGGAATCATTGCATAAACCAGGTTAAAGAACAAGATTTCTCCCTATGCTCATGTGCCTAAAACAGTAGTTGAGAAATTCATGAACCAGACAAAGTGGGAGGAAAACACTCTGATAGACACTGAACAACAGCCTTCACCTGCCCTCATTTCAAAAACAAGCACCCCACAGGTACCAGTAGAGAAGAGACCAAGAAAAGAAGTCTCTCCTTTAGTTACAGAAGTCTCAGCAGAGGATTTCCAGGTCAACAAAAAGAGGCCCAAGATCAGCCATACTCCTGATAGGTATAGAGAAGAAGAAACTCAATCCACCATAGTAATGGAGGGACACCATTCACCACTTTTCTCAGGCAACCAAAAAATTATGTCCACTTCCTCGTCCAAGAAACAGACTGATACCACACTGTCAACTAAATATTCAAAGGAGTCTGCAGGACTCAACATCTTTGAGAAGTATAATTTGATAAAAAATAAGAATGAGTTATTGACCAACAACACCTATGCACAATTATGGAAGCAAACATCGACAGTGCAACATAGGTTATTCTCTTCTTTCGACACAGAAAAGGGAAGGATGCACATGATATTCTTGCAGGCACAGGTGCCTCATCCCAAGGATATTTCTGATTACAAGAGGTCAACATTTGAGTTTGACGTAAAAGAGGTGCATCCAGCTGATCAGATGGATATGCACGGACAAACTGGTGAGATGATTTTCTCCACACTGGAAAATACCTCCATGGCTACTGCAAAGTTACAGTTCTCCTTAAACAATGTCCAGTCTCAGTTGAAGCTGGAGAAGATATCTTCCCTAGCAAAAGATAACAAGATCAAATCTTTGGAGGAGCTGGTATTGAAAATTGCATATGATCCATCCAATGTCAATGCAGCAGAAAAAATCCTCAAAAAGAAGAATGTTGATATAGCATCCTTAAGGAAACAACTGAAGATCCCAGCCACTGAAGATCCACATGCAAAATAAATGGCTGAGACTGAAGGCCAAAAGGAGGAAATGTTGAAACTAATCATGGAGCAAAATGCACATATTAAGGAGATGGAGGTCGGGCTGGAGAAGTTAGTCAAAGAGAAGGAACAAATTGTGCCAATGGAGGTCATCCCACTGAATGCAGTGCCTCTCAAAGGAATTAGCACAACAACAACAACAACAGTAGCGACCACAACAAAAGAACTTCCATCAACCACTCCAGTGACAACTCTAGATGCATCAGAAAAATTGGCAAAGTCAATGGAGGATATGACCCTACAAGGACAAGAAATCAAAAGACTACAGGATGAGATCAATAACCTACAGAAGCTGAAATCCACATTTCAGGCTAGCTACAACACTGAGATGCACAAATCACAGAGGCTTAAGAAAGAACTACAACACCTGCAGAAGGAGACTATCATGTCTAAGACACTGTCAGAAGCCAAAGAAAACATCTGGACAGACATCAGCAAGTCCATGACAGAGATATGGCCCCTTATACAAATTGTGTTTGAACAACATGATCTGGTGCATAAAGCCAGACAAGCCATTGACAAGATAAGGGGAGAATTGGGAGAAATGCCCACAGAGGCCACAAAAATTATCAGGTTCCTGAATTCCAAAACCAAAGAAGAGTTGGAAGTATTGCAAATTGAGGATAGGACAGAAACAATCCTGGAGGTCAAGAAGGTTTTGAACAAAAAGGGATTAATGCTACAACTTAAGGAGAAAGCTCAAACAATGGATATTGGAGTTCATAGGTTTTTCAGCAAGGTTGACTCACTGCAAAAGAAACGTCTTCCAGGTTTGCTAGTAATCAATGATAAACTGATTACTCTGTCAGAATACAAACATAAGATACTCACAGTGGCTAAAGATGGTTCCAAGTTTGTAGGCATACAAGGGAGCATCACTGGTAAGGATTTCTTGGAAACTCTACAGTTGGACCTGGGCATCCAACATGAGATCAAGTACATATTCATAACAAAGCCAACCTTTGCCAAGTACAAAGAGATGGATGAAACATACAAAAGGCTACTCAAGGTCTCCATCCCTAGTCAAAAGAGATGGGAAGACCTATGCGCTTTGATTGAGTAGATATGACGTGGATGTCCAAGTCAACAGGAAGACATTCAAAGTCAACTTGATGAATCACCAACAACTTTCCCCAGAATTAGCACCAAGGATTCGAGAAGATCATTGGGATTCCTATTATTTTGTAATATGTAATCTAGTTAGTTAGATTTTCTTTCCACAATATCCTGATCATTAATGATAGGATTAGATGTAATTTTTGTATAAATACTTCATACTTCGAAGTATTGAGGGTTGATGTTTGCGCCCAAGAAGTTATCTCTGTAACCTTTTTGAGAAGATCGACCAGTAATAAAAAGATTGATTCACAGGATTCTTGCGTTTGGATATTGGTGATGTTATTCTTACTCTATTAATGTTCATCTTACTCTGTTATTATTTTGTTTTCTAATTATAATTATTAAAAGGAAGTTAAAGAATGGAATTTGCCTTGTGTGCTCTGTCTCTCTCTTTTTATTGATCTGCATGTTATTCTTTTGATTTTAAGTTAAGAAATTCTTGATTGCTTCTTTACTTAATTGAATCTCTCACCTGTTCTATATTTTCACCACATTTAATTCTAAATCGATCCAACATCTTTACTATCTCGCCCTGTGAAGAAACTTTTAAAAGATGTAATATGATCTTAACCTTTAACACAGACCCCATAGTCCATGGATGTTTAATCCAATACTTTCAACCATCTTTATAAACAAAACAAACAAACCCAGATTCATTTAACTAGCCTAATATTCAAAACTCAAACAGATCCAAATCATATAGAGAGATCCCTCTCTGAAACTGGCAGGGCTAGATCCCAGTTTCGAAAGCGGTTTTGGTAAGTTACCCATGTTAATTTATTCTTCCCTTAACAAACTATGGGAATTACAGAGTGCTAACATAGTGGCGACCATACTGGGGAATTGAACAAACTTTCCATCCTTACGAATTATTTTCCCTAGATAAAGAAAAATTTATTTCTGAACAATTAAAGATCAACCTTTTAAGAGATAAATGTTCAGAGGTTGTTGACGTTTGTATATATTAATTTAGATTTCTTAAAGCTTAAATTTTTGGCTCCTAAAAGAGTTCACACTAGATCTCATCCTGATCCAGAACCTGTAACAATTGTAGATAATCCCAAAAAAATACTCAGAAAAAGAAACACAGTAGAAGGTCACGGGAGTAGCAGTCCTCTTCTTAGAGAAAATTCTCTTCCATAGAAACTTATCACAATCCATGATATTTATTTTGACTTACCTTTTGAACACAACCTTTTCAAAACCAAGTCTGATAGTTTTGTGGATGAAATAGTATTAGATCAAACCTTTCTCCAACCTAAAACCCCTGAAAGGCTTTCTCCTAGAACATATTTTGATCAATGGTTTCTTCAAGAGTTTGACAAATTAGAAGATCTAGTAGCAAATCTTGATCAAGCTTTGTGTAAAGCTCATTTCTAACAGTCAGTTGAACTTTCTTCCATTTCTATTGATGTTGCTTCACTCAAGCCTCAAGTAACTCATAATATACCTCCTAGTCCTACATCATCTACATCCTCTGTCACTTCTCCTCCAATCACACAACTTGTCATTCAGCCTCCTCCACCAATCATGGCAGCGAGATATGCTCCCTTAGTGTTAGTTTCTCCTTTACATGCCATGCCCCGGGACTATCAAACCCGGCTTCCTCAGTTTGATGGTACTGTAACTCTTAATGCACAACAACATGTTGATAAAATGAATGATTACTTTGATTTGCAGGAAGTTGACGAGGAAGATGTCTAGATGAGACTTTTTGCACAAAGTCTAAATGGAGATGTCAAAAAATGGTTTAAAACATTACGTGCTACTAGCATTACTGACATTTCTACTTTCCACCGAATTTTTTTCTACAGATGGGAGGTAAAGAAAAACCCTCTTCAAATTTTATCAGAATATGAAAATATCAAAAGGAGTCAAGGGGAAACGGTACAAGACTATTGTCTTCGTTTCAATAATCTCTATAATGCAATTCCTGCTGATATTAAGCCTCCTCAAGGTTTGGCCTTAATCAAGTTCCCTGATGGATTTGATGTAGATATGTCCTACCAACTAAGAGAGAGGAATTCGGCCACTCTAGAAGACATGCAGAAGAGTGCAGTAGGTGTTGAAGCCAATGTGTTGGCTAGGAGAGATAGACAAAGAACTGAAAGAAGAGTTGCAATTAAGGAGGAACCTACTACTTCTACCTTTACTTCAGATGCTAGGATTGACTCCTTAGTCAGATCTGTGGGAATTTTAATTGAAAGGCTCGAGATCAGTGACAGGAACCCTCCCAGAGAGAATCAACCTGCTCCCCAGATTCGAAACCCAAATTTCAGAAGGAACGCTCCCCATATCAGACAGAGAGAGCCCAGAGACCAAAGGGAACAAAGAAGTCTTGATCAGTAGATTAGGCCACCTCTTCAAGAAAACTACACTGATGAAGGGGAGGAGATAATTGAGGAGTTGGATGACATTCACATAAACCTTATGGGGGTTAATGACAACGATTCTATTTTTCTCACTCAGGAAGAACATGACATGTTTATACTTTCACAGAAAGAGGTAAATGAGGAAGAGGAAGAATCTGAACAACAGGCCTTAAAAAATTCCATAATGGAAGTCCACAGACAATACAATTTAAGAAGCAAGAAGTCTAACGAAAACCAAACTAAGAAATCTTTTGAAGCAAAGAAACCCTCAAATACTACTCCTAAGAAAGGCCTTGAAAAGAAGAATGAAAAGACCCCTGTAAAGAAGACTCCTGAATCTTCACCAAGAATAGCTCATACCGAGGTTGCATCCACAAGTTGGCCTAGTACTACTGCACATAAAACTGTGGCTGATAAACTTGATTCTCAAATCCAAAGCATAACTTCTACTACTTTAAGCTTGGAACGTGAATTAGACAAATTGAAAATTCCTATTCCCCTGTCAGAACTAATGAGAAAAAATTCTTACAGATCACAGGTGATCAAAGCATTAATCATTGAACCATAAATAGGCACAAAAACATTAAACATTGAGCCAGTAGTATGTACAAATACTATAAATGTTGCAGATGATCATCTTGAGCTACTTTTTGGTCCTGAGGTTGTGGGACAAACTGACAATGGTTATGTTCCTCCCTTCTATATCAGTCTGAATATTCATGACAAAACATTACACAACGCTATGCTGGATTCCGTTGCTTCTCACAATTTCATGGCCAAGGATGTGATGGAGAATCTGGAGCTTGACATCACTAGGCCTTACAAGGACTTATGCTCCTTTGACTCTAGCAAGGTTAAATGCATAGGTCCGATTAAAGATCTGTGTATTACCCTGGCACAGATCCCATCTAAGAGAATGGTCATGGATATTGGGGTTACAGACATTCCTATGAAATATGGTATGTTATTATCTAGTTCATGGGGTGCTAAGTTAAAGGGAACTTTGCAGTTAGATATGTCTTATGCCACCATACCTGTATTTGGACAACAGAGAAGATTGTACAGAGATAATCTAATGAAGTACATGGTCAACAGTCAAGAGAAGCCACATAACTATCATTTGTACTCTATTCACTCTGACCTGGACTCCTTCAATTTATATAATGATGGTGACTTGGGTAATCAAATTGCACAATTAGAGGATGATGCATCTAGCCTGGAGGAAAATCAACTAATCACTGAGGAAAGTAAAACAGAAACTGTTGAAACACCAAAACCTCTCTGGAGTATGGATTTCGATGGAGCAGTCAGTAAAGAAGGAGTTGGAGCTGGGGTGTGGATACATAATCATAAAACAAGGTATTCAGAAAGTCACTCTTACAAATTAAATTTTCATTGCACCAATAACATAGTTGAGTATGAAGAATTGCTTCTCGACCTGAAGCTTTTGAAGAAACATGGTGCCAAAAGGATTATGGTAAGAGGTGACTCTGAACTAGTTGTTAAAAAAATTAAAGGTGAGTATTATGCAAAACATCCTAGACTCAGAGCTTATAGAAATGTTGTTTTGGATTTTCTACAATGTTTCACTAAAATTGACTTGCAGGTAATGCCCAGAGGCCAAAATATAGTTGCAGATGGACTGGCTACTTCAACAAACAAATGTAAAATACCTTTCCATCCAAATCGCCAATACACTATAGAGGTGAAATGCAGGCCGACCGTCCCAGACAACATCAGGTACTGGCAAGTATTTGGGAACGATGAACAAACTGAAGATTTCCTGTAGTCTAAAAATGATTTTGAGTGTACACATATTGATTTATATAGCGATGATGATAGTGTAAATAAATCAGACTTAGAAAATGATAGTGTAAATAAAGTAGATTCAAATGAAATAAACGAAAAATATGAGGACTCGGATATTTTGCAACTCAAGAATAATATTTTACCTAGAGGGTTGGTTCCTCTAGAAGAGTTGTTTGATTTCAATGATGTAGCAAAAAAGCCAAAAATAGAACCTATTGGGAAAGAGGTAGAAGAATGTAATATAGGAACAAATCAAAAACCAAAAATGATCAAGCTATCCAAATCTTTACCTCCAGAGCAAAAACATAAATATATTGAACTATTCAAGGAATTTGTAGATGTCTTTGCTTGGGGTTATGAGGATCTGAAGTCTTATGACACTAGTATCATACAACATAGAATCCCTATAAAGGAAGAACATAAGCCTTTTAGGCATAAACTTAGGAGAATTAATCCAAAGTTAATGCCTCTGATAGAAAAAGAGATAAAGAAGATGTATGATGCAAAAATAATAGTTCCTTTAAGATTTTCAAAATGGGTTTCTAATCTTGTTCCTACTAGAAAGAAAACTAGAGAAATGAGGCTCTGCATTGATTTCCGGAATCTCAACAAAGTCTCCCTCAAAGACAACTACCCTCTTCCTAAAATGGATCACATCTTACAGAAAGTAGTTGGAGCCAGTAGGATCTCTTTGCTAGATGGTTTTTCTGGCTATAACCAAGTTCTTGTCCACCCAAATCACCAAGAAAAGACAACATTCACTACACCCTAGGGCACCTTCATGTATGTGAAAATGCCCTTTGGTTTGATGAATGTTGGTGCTACTTTCCAAAGAGCAATAGACATTGCCTTTGTAGATGAGCTTGGTATCTTTATAGTCATATACTTGGATGATGTTACTGTCTACTCAAAATCAGATGAGGAACATTTACAACACCTCAGACGAGTGTTTGAAAAGTGCAGAAAGTTTGGGATCTCATTAAATCCCAAGAAAACTCTTTTTGGTTTAGAAGAAGGCAAGATGCTAGGGCTTATAATATCTAAAGATGGAATCAAGATAGATCCCAGCAGAATTGTGGCCATCCAGAAGTTAGAACATCCCAGAAACATCAAGGAATTGCAATCCTTCATAGGAAAAATAAATTTTCTAAGAAGACTCATACCCAATTTGGCAGAAATCCTCAGGAATATTACAAATATGCTTAAAAAAGATACAAAAATAAAGTGGAACACAGAGTTTAAATAGTCATTTGAGCAAGTAAAACATGCACTTACACAAGCCCCTGTATTAATCAGTCCAGATTACACTAAAGATTTCTATTTATTCTCTTTTGCATCTAAACACACCATTGCAGTGGTCCTTTTGCAAAAAAACAATGAAGGCCATGAACAACCCATAACCTTTTTCAACAAGTCACTAAGAGATGTTGCATTGAACTACAACATAATGAAGAAACAGGCTTTTTCCTTGGTAAAAGAAATTAAAGATTTTAGAGTTTATATTCTCCATTCTCACATCATTGTTTATGTTCCAAATGCAGTGGTAAAAGATATTCTGACTCAGGATAACCTAGATTGTAGGAGAGGGAAATGGATTGTTGTGATTCTGGAATATGATATAGAAATCAAACTAACTAAATTGATCAAGGGTCAAGGTTTGGCCAAACTAATGGTTGAATCAAATTTTCATGCTTTAGATATAAATTTCTTAGCCACAGTTGATGAATAGGGCGAGCAGGCAACTCCACATGTCAAAGAGGTATTCTCAAATTCTCCATGGTACACCTCATCTTTGTCTTGCATAATTTACAAGCTCACCCTGGTCTGACAAAGACTAATGATAGATTCTTAAAACTAAAAGCGTTGAAATATTGCATTCTGAATGGAAATCTTTACTGGAAAGATGTTGGAGGCATTTTACTTAATTATTTATTAAAAGATAAAGCTGACAAAGCATTGTAGGATTTCCATGAAGGATATTGTGGCGGGCATCTAAGTTGGAAGACTACTACTAACAAAATCCTTAGAGCTGGTTTTTACTGGCCCACCTTGTTTGCAGACGTTCATAAAAAGGTAACCTGCTATCACAAGTGCCAGGTCTTTGAAGGTAAAAGGAAACTTTTTCCTTTTCCCTTGAAACCTATTTCGGGGGAAGCTCCATTCCAGCAATGGGGTTTGGACTTTATTGGCGATATTCATCCACCCTCTTCAGGTCAGCATTAGTGGATCCTCACAGCTACAGAATACTTCACAAAGTGGATTGAAGTTGTACCCTGCAGGCAAGCCACTGACTCTGTCATTATTAAATTCTTGGAAAATAACATTCTCTCTCATTTTGGATGTCCTAGGAAGATCATAACTGATAATGCAACAACTTTCAGATCAAAAAATATAAT